>JAIPRK010000198.1:0-306154 GCA_025469195.1 Chaitophorus viminalis
AAACGTGATTTTGCGTAAAATTTCCCGTTTTTTCGTAATTTTTTTATCGTTTTTTTCGATTTTTTAAAAAAGTATTGAAAAAGTTTGATTTTTGACTTGCCCAAGTACCATCTACATTCACTTTCCTTTCAGAAAAGTTGCTGTTTAAGAAAATCGAAGCATTTTTAAAATAAAATAAAAAGAAAAAATAAAAAAAAAACACACATCATTGTAAAACCAATAGATTCCGTCACTCCGTTCAGAATCTAAAATTATGAATAAAAATATTGGTAATAAGTAGAACTATATACGACTTTTCGGTGACAAGAAGAAAAAAATCACTTCATCACGGTGTGTATACAATAATATTCTGTAGATACCACGTATATCTATATATTATACATTTTAGAAACGGTACGTCAAAATAATTATGATTATGCAGGCTTATATTGAATTAAATTTTGTACGTTTCACTATAACGATACGTGTGCGCGCGCGTTCTGTCATAATAAAATAATATATTTTCGAGAGAGGTATTCATTCTTTTTTTCTCTTATGTTTTTTCAAATAAAATTATGAGGTTCGTTTACGGCTTTATATAGTCGGGTTAATTTACGTTTGAAGGTGCACTACGTTTATTTTTCTTAATGTTTGCATTTTGAAATCTCGGATTTTCAAAGCTACTTCCATCACGATGACTATATGTTATCTAATTGTCCAAAAGCAATTCATCTTAACCTTAATCACTACCGACATTAACACAAATTATATTACTTCAAGATATGCCGGGATATGTGTGTGTGTGTGTGTGTGTAAATATATATATATACGTTTTCTCTAATTGAGGATGTGTATAACGGTGGCAGTCTCTTATTTCAGTCATTCTGATTAGCACGAGTCAAACACTTGAGCGAGAAAAAAAAGCGCATAGTATAAGAGTACACCTATATATTATAATATACTCGTATATATATATATATATATATACATACCTACACCCTGCTTTCGCGTACCTATATTCTGCAGTAATGTCGAGTAACGTTGAAAATGAAAAAAATAAAAATTTATAATAATAGTTTAATGATTGATAACATCAAAAACGAAAGAACGATAGTAATAACAACATGTGCACGCTCGTTATAATGACGTGCGAAGGATTATACCGTATGTCATTAACCATTATAACATTATATTATATATTTATATATTACATCTATTTGTTTTCAATTGGTCTATTTTTTAGGGAAGGCCCAGCAATTGTGGCCATTTGCCCTTCATGTGGGATTTTGGTTTGTTGATTTTTAAATTAGAGAACCTTTAGGGGGCTAAACGCGTGGGTATAGTGTAGGTGCTCGTATGTGTGCAGACATAAACAAGGAAACTAGATTCGTGTGGTCACCCATTCGACTACTAGCTGCTGTGATTTACCGCATCAACGAGAGTTATTGCGGCAGACCATTCCGTCACACCATTCCACGTAATAATATTTTGTTGTGATTGTTAATTACGCTTATTATATAATATGGATATCTTAGTTTAGTTAATTTTTTTTTTTTAGATTAATTATCTAACAAAACAAAACAATATTCGTGTTACGTTGTGGTATGGATATCGTTAATCTTAGAAAATTACGTGAACACATAACGCGGGTTATGTAAACTAGGGTTTTTGGTTTGTATTCTGTGCTTTTATAGAAAATCAAATTTTAGTCATCACAATAGTATATTATTATACTTACTTACATATATTATAATATAGACTAGCAAAGTTTCTACTGTCCAGCTGTATAACTTTGTTTCTTATGCACCCAGGCTATGTTGTTCTGGTAGTCTGGTACTACCTATATGTATAAGATAAAATAATGATAAAAAAAATCTATTAATCACGGTGTACGGTCTGAAATTTGTAATTTGTTTCAGAATTCAAACTAATCAGCAGTGAATAAAAAGTACTAACCTTAGTATAACATTTTCGAGACACGAAATTTTTATTTTTTTTTCACAAGGTTTGTATAGTTAAATATAGTGGCCATCAGGTCGATCGCGACACCATTTCGCATTTTCTTCAATTATTGAATTTTTTTCAGAAAACAAATAAATTTGTGAAATTATCAAATCAAATACAAGCACAAACATCTCATTGAATAATGATTAAACAAATATCACAATAGTAGAAATAATAAAAGTAGTATTATATTAGTAGTAATAAGTTATTAGTAATTGTATTGTAATTTGTATTGTAAAATAAAAGCAATAAAAGATGTGTAACACGCATGTACGTACTTATAATATATTTTTGTTTATTGAAAACCTTTTTTTTTTTTTGTCGATCGCGACAACCTAAAAAAACTCAGAGGTCAATTACAAGTTTATTAAAGTTGGCCACCCCTGAGTTAGAACAATATTATATTATAATGGATATAAAAGTTGTATCTATATTCAAACGTTAAAATCGAAATATTTAAAGAATAAAATAGTTACTTATTTATATTTAATTTTGTGTTTTGAATATTCGGTTGAATTATTGTTTGGTTGTATTATATTTTATACAGCGTGTAATAATGGAGTTTAATTTAAATAGAACGAAGTCATTCATCTCCAGTGGGTTTACGAGTAAAAAAAAAATAAATAATAATAATAATAAATCAAATAAAGAGAGTCTATTGTATGTAAAAGAGTACATTTTTACAGTTAACAACTATTAAAGCCTTAAAGCGATTAAAATAATTTTAAAAAACAAAAAAAAAAAAAAAAATCAGTAGGTAATCGCGTTTGGAATTAACTGCTAAACATTTAGAATTCAAGGAACCGTATGTATATAAATATATTATTATAATGCACGCAGACTCGAGCAATTAAAATAGAATACATTATTCCGTTGAATGATTTTAAATAATTACGTTTTTCACCGTTTACTTCCTCGTTGCCGTCAGTCGAGTCGGTATATATTATTATTGTACACACACATTATGCGAGCGTGCGTATTAACCTCTGACACAATAATATATGGTAATGATTCTGTGCGTTTAATTAATCGTTTTAATTTTTACCATTTAATTGTTTATTTGTTGTTCGTCGGAGCTGCAAGTCAGCCAGGGAAACACATATAATAATATATTTATAATACACGTCACGGCCCTTATTCGCGGACGCGTTGCGGTGGCAGCCGTTAGCTTCTACACACATATAATACAATATAATATGTTTATATGCATGGGTATATGTGTATAATAATATAAGTGTACTAATTAAATCCAACATATTTAATGACCGCCGCCGCTGAAACGTTCTCATAATAAAAACGTAATAGCCCGACAACTGCAGCAACTGCCACCAAAAATATATATCTATGTACAAATATATTATATACATAGGTACACGCACACGATATAATTGACCGTTTCTACTCCCCCACCTGTATTGTTGTGCGGTCGGCTATAATAGATATTATTATTATTTTTTTTTTTTTTTACGACATGTGTTTCACAATAAATTTTACATATATATGCGCCCGTGTAATGTTATATGTGTTTAATTTAATAATCCACTACGATGTGAGCAACTGACCGACAAACTGTAAATTTCAAAGTTATGTCACAAATTCAAAATTATAAACGTACGTACTCACGACGCCGTGTGATTAATACATTATTAAAGTATACCATATTATGTTATAATGCGCGCGTAGATATTGCGTTTCATTAAATATAATATGTATTTACGTAGATGTATAGGTATATGTATATATAATATGATTGCAAAACAGCGAAACGTCTGCGCGTCGAATACATTATATATATTATACACTGAGGGTTTTTAAGATTTTTTCATTTCGGTTCAACACTATACGTCGTAATAATATGCAAAACGAGAAGTTTATAAATTATTATCTAAACGATATTGTTTTTGTTTTATCCGCGTGTACGTAACACTTTTATATGGGACTTGTATGCGGCCGTACAGTGCCCGAACATGATCTCTGCAGTAATTTTACTGTGAAACATTGTATGTACGACGTGTAATTTTAGCTTGTATATATTACTTATACGGCTATTACCTATAACATAGTTTATTTATATTATTGTTTATTTCTACGCCTGGCGGTGATTTACAATGAAAACACATAAATGTCTGCAATACATACAGAGATAAAAATTAATGCTATAAGGAACACATTAATATATAATTGTATAACATTAAAATAATGAAAAATTAATTTAAAATATAAGTATACAATATGTAACATCGGAAACAAAACGTTATATAGTCCAAGTCTAAGGTAATCTTACCCTTCAGTTAGACTTTTACTCTAAGAGATTAGGATCTGAGTTAGGTTAGCTTACAATACGTGCAGTTATATAAATCTGGACATTATTATTTTCGTCATATTATTATTATGACAACGATTATGATTACGATTATTTTCCACCGTTCGACCTTTTCACCGTACACAGGTACACCGACGTTAATGTAATTATTTCTAGTTAATTATTTTCCCAACAGTTATATGCGTCATCTTTAACGTTACATACACACGCACACATTAGTACAGCACAACAAATGATATAAAACGTACAATACGGTAAATAATTATTATAATTTATCAAACTATACGACTGCACTAAACGAGTTCGCCCGTCGTCGGGCTATTAACTTTTTCGAGTCGTTGGGTTTCCTCATCCGATCGTTTTTGTACATAATATTACGTAGCGCTCGTACTATATAATCGGGTTCAGTCCGTTCGCGTTATCATAATGAGTTATCACTCATCAGTATTATATTTGGTTTTTAGCTGCAACAGCACAACTACGTGATTATAACTGACTGTACAACTTATTATTGCCTGAATCAAAGTAATAATAATTAATAGTTACCTTATATTACGTATATTTGTACTACTTATGTGCCTCTATGTTTGAAGTCGATGTGAAAGTGGACGAATATGATACTTGATCCTATCTGAAGGACTGGTGAACTACTTAAGTATGTATACCATTTATATTGTTATAACTGACTAATCATGCGAAAATCGAGTTGTCGACGTTCGCGGAACTACTCTTCAATACGCGCGGACCACTCGGCATAGGCATTACGTGTTCGATGTTATCTAGCCATTTGCCCAGTTCACGCCCAATCGGTATAACCAAATCAAAATTATAATAAAACCAACTTCTACAAATGTTTGATAATTCGTGTAATTGTCCTGCTTGGAGAAACCATATGATTGCAAAGTGTTTCACAAGTATGATTCGATTGATTCATAATTGGACAAATTACCCATAGTCTTGTTTGGACGAAAACTGTCATACTCAATTGTAAGGGACTATTATAATATTCAAAAAAGTAGGTATATACAATTTCAATTACGGTATGCAAGTATGACAACTACAAATAAGACAACATACTATACGTAATAAATAATAATAATGGAAAATATTTTGATATCCATCCCCCTACATTTTTCTATATTCCTATCTAAGCAATTTCACTTGTACTGAATTCATCAATATATCATGATATTATAATATGTCAAGATATTTGACTATTAGTAATGATTATTTATTACCTACCTGCATTGACCTCCTTACAATATATTTCGATGAAGTTTCGTTGATAAATTTGATTTATAGGTACTATTTTTATTAATAAATCTTAAGTTCTCAAATCCTACGTTATAATAAAAATATATGTCCTTCATTTATTTAATTTGTACTTTTGCAGAAGTGTATGTAGGTACTCGTATGTCGGATCGTTTGCAAAATTTACTCTTTCACAATGTCGCTGTTGTGAACTTGCTTTACTTTAGTTTATAGCATTATGGACCCGACACTTGTATATTTTAATCGAATTCCCTTTTTTTCGTATCCAAAAAAAATTAAACATTAACGGCAGTTCCGATCAATTTATAATCAAACGTTTAAACGTCACACAGGACGATGTATTTTTTACTTAGATTATCAAAATTAACTATAACATGATATTAGTATTACGCGTCTTTGGTATGGAACGATATATTAGTTAGATATGATTAGATATAATAGTTATCTATAAATCTATAATAAATATAGATTTGTAATCCCGATCGATAGATCATTACAAGTACATCACGCGCGCATAAAGATAACATATCATAAGTAGGTTATAGACCTACAGCTGCAGCTGCAGTGTTCCTCCCCCGCCAATGACCTTTTGGTATACTTAGAGCTTCCGGTGTCATGGTCCGTAATGACCGTACACACCACAGAGAGACGCTTGTGCTATGCGTGTTTCGGTGTCTATGTATAGTGTGTCTACAGCTGCGCGGATCGATCGGAAAACGAAAATCGAGCTCAATTTCTCGAGCTGTTTCACACGGTATAATTCAAAGACAATCGCACGCCAAACGTCGACATTTATGAACGTATTATACACTATTTATATATAGGTACGCATTACTTGTGAGTAGTAATACTAACATTGCATTATATAGGTACTCACTATTATGTGATATATCGCCGAAAACGGGCGGTATATTATTATATAGGCTGCAATATGAGTATATGCCCGCAGAAATACTTGCAATTGCGTTGGTGTTGCATTTCAGTACGCGTTACTGTACTTACATATGGTATGCGTGTAGACTAATGGAAAATACATTCACACGATTTGTATTTTTTCCGCTGAAGCTGTGACGATGGCTAACGCGTAACTAGACTATAGTACACGCCGCTCGTATCGATTTCTCGTGTGGACGCGCCATACTACGTATACATAGGTATAACGTCCGCAAATATCGTTTGATTGAACAAAAAGCCAAAAAACCATGAAGGAATCCCGTACAATGGGTCATGAAAACATTCGATATCATTCGCTCTCTAACAACGAATGACGCTATACTTACATGAAAACTCCAAAGCGATTAATCGTTTCGCACAGATTTTATGTTAATATATTTAATATTCGTATGGTATTGACATGTGGATATGAGCATACACGCGAACGCATTATTGAATAACAGTGCCGTGACACTATAATAATTATACATAATATTATACACATTTTACAGAAGTAGGTACTTGAAAAAAAGAACCGGATGATCTTTGCTCTGCTGTACAGTAGGGGATGTAATGTATCTCGTTCGTAGGATAGGTCATACAATGGATTTGTTCAATTTGAATGCAATGATAAGTATCACTCAGTTCAGAATCTAAAAAATGCTAAAATATAATAATAGGTGTCTGGAATACAGTGCGAAATTTTAAATCACAATAGAACGCTTACATATTTTTCAAAAATTATTATTATTATTATTTTTGTTATGTATTATGATATTCAGTATAAAATCCTATTAAAAGTTGAAAAAAAAAATAATAATAATAGTATATTATACTTTCGACTTCAAAAATATTGCAGGATCATTGATTTTCATTTATTTCTACAACTGCATATTGACTAGACGACATATTATTAGGTATCCGAGAATATGGTATTTGGGACTGAATAGTCTCTTGACATAACGCAAAACGTTTACAAATGCATGAATTCATATAGTTCAATTATCTCCAGCCCCTCTCCGAAGAATATTATCCCATTTAGAATCACACAAATCACTAATTGTAATGAGTAATGACCTGAAGCTTGCCTAACGACCGTATATGACTGTACCATTATATTTAGTCAATGAACTCGTTAAATTTCACTTTAAAGATCAACTTCAATAACAACACGCATGCCTATTATTGTGTCAAGTACAACAATATTATATCATATAACACTTATTATACAATCACTTTTACAGTTTTACTGAAAAATGAAACACGGTTAGGTTAGCGTAATAAAAGAATATTTTATCTGTTGGAATTATGCTGACCAATTTAACATTACTGCTACTGACAAAAAATGTCTTTCTAAACAATATCAAGGTCAACTATCCACCTGTCGCTACTTTATACGCGTATAAATTTATATACATACATATCAGGTGGTTACTCATAAACATCACCTGCTTTTACTATTTCTGTATTTTTATGATTCTGTGCTTGATTTTGAATATAATTTTTTGTTTTAAAAAATAATTAACAGCACTCATAACATTATAATAGTTACGAATACAACTGTTATAGAACTATAAATATTAAATCATTACAACACGGCATCCGTATCATCATAGACTTCCCTCCCCGCCACCACCACTTAATTGTCTGCTGTATCGAACTTATTTTTTTTTCAATAATTTACCTTGACACTTGTGTGTATATGCATTAATCAATGAGTCATTTAATAAATTGACTGTTTAAACAGAATTATGTTTTTACATTTCCTTTTTTTATTTTTGCCATTAATTATTGCGTGCACATCTGCCATTGAGGAATCAATATAAAATAATAATAACTAGAAATAAAAAAAATAAAACACAAGAAATGGTAATTGGATATATTTTAAATTATAATTAAACGTAATCATGACAATATGATCCTTTCACACTCTAGTGGTTCAATATGTGTATTTGTGTACAGATATATAATTTAATCGAGATGATTTGCGTAGTCGTATCAAACTTTCGTTTCCTTCATTATAATAATTCAATTCAAATAATGCATAATATGTATTTACTTCGAAACTCGTATTTTTTTTCCCCTCGTGTTCATAAAACCGTTTTCACAAGCTTAATTACAAGCAAATACGTCAACATTTATAGTAAACAAAATCATTAATCGTGTATGCACAGACATTATATACATCGAATTTTATATTGTGTGAGTTTTATTAGCATTGAATACATTTAATATATAACCAATGGCATTTAAGGTGCAAACAAGCATAGGTGCAAATACGTAAGCAAACGTGGATATTTATGACCAATTGGGTTCTGGGACTACAGTATGTATAAAATATATAAACTGCTTTTATGTAACTCATTTAAGATATATTATTCAGTTTAACTTTAGAAAAAAAAATTGCTTATCTTATAATGTTACCGAGCAAATCGAGTACTGGATAATAGCATTAGTTTACGGTGGATTTTTTTATTTTTTTGGTTCACGCACACAAATGATATTACATAACGAGCTGGCGCAGCTGATCACAATTATAAATCTCTTAACCGACTTTCAACACGACAATTTCAAATTAAAGAAACGTATTTATATTAATATATT
Organism: Chaitophorus viminalis; assembly: GCA_025469195.1. NCBI lineage: Eukaryota > Metazoa > Arthropoda > Insecta > Hemiptera > Aphididae > Chaitophorus > Chaitophorus viminalis. The sequence continues at coordinate 9,116 of JAIPRK010000198.1, forward strand.
ATGATGAACGTAATTTATACTTTTTATATATAAAGAATAGAAAGTTTATTGCAGTTGTAAAATAATATAATCTACAGTTTTTAAATACAGTTTTTCGGCTTTTAAAATTGTTTTTTCACGTTATAGTTGATTTCTCCTTGGAAATCCATTTGTTATACTTACATAATATAGTGTTCAAAATATTAAGGCTTCGTTTTGCAGACTGGACACAATAGGTTTCAAGTAAATATTCAAAATCGTAGAGTATAGATGGTTAACGATGTGTAAATATGCGCTCCGTCGCCGACACATTATAATCAATTAAACTAGTATTACTCTTGTAAATAGATTAATTTCTATTTTTATTTATTTATTATTTAAATCGAGAATTTAATTACAATAATATATTATAATGACATCCGTTGAACACCGTGTACGCGAAAATCGGCGTTGAAATAAAGCGGCAATTTTCAGATTTCACATTTTTCCGAGTGTTGTTATTTATTTTACGCGCTACGTGAACAGCTAATATATATATATATATATTAAATTAAATTTATTGAATACAATTGTATACCCTAAATGAAATGTATAACGACGGCAGTTGGGATTTCGTAATAGTTTTGATTCGATCGACATACACGGACGACGGATAGGTAGCTCATAGTTTTTCGTATATATTGTTAAATGAAAGTCTAACCTGTAGCCTAACTAGACCTAATACGTAACGTCGCCGATATACCGAAATGTACCAGTTACTATATATTTCCATGGCCTGGGACTTAAACGAATAATAATAGATACAATAATAATTAATAGAGGCATTTTTATAAATTTCTTAATATAGTTGCATGTGTGTACTTTACATACTTAAGTTAAAAATATTACATTTTATTTATCTCTTTATTTATCTTTAAACCAAGTCATGTGGCATCAGACGTTGGATGTCCACAGAGTACCTATTATAATCAAAAAGACTTTTATGATATCCTTTATCATCTCGAAAAAAAATAAAAATAAAAATATAATCATTGACTGCAATAGTTACGAAAATACAACCCGCAGTAGTTCATTACTCCGTTTACGCGCATCTCGTGGTTGCAAAACATGCTATACATATTATTATTATAGGGCTACAGCTGCATCGGTCGGTATAAACGCGTTTATTTCACTGAAAAATCGTATATCCAAACTCCTACAGGTGAAAATAATAGCTATTTAGACTGAAAGAGAATGAGAAAATTACGCGCCATGTGTGCACAGGCTAATAATTATTGTTGCTCGAATATTATGTGTACATAAGTCATAAATGCGTGAATACGAGGCTGGCCATTTCGTTTCGCCGTTGCCGCACACCGCTGAATAACTATGTAATAATACAACAATATGATAATAATAATAACGTACAGCTAATTACTATGACTGATTGGAAATTGATTTTGGATTATTTTGTTACAGCCCATTATTTGTCGATTATTGATAAATGTGAATTTTTTAAATATATATATATTTATTTATTTTTATTTTTATTTTTTAGAGAAAACCTGGCAAATTGAACATAACGAGCGTACAGCATGTCCGTCATCAGTTTTGCTGCGTCTTGGTCTGGTCTCAAAGATCAAATAATATATTATACGAAACTATTATAATTATTCTGAATACGTTTTAAGTGCATGCAGTCGTTTGGCGAAGTTCTATAGAAAATATTAACCACCCGTCGACAAGATCTTTACCTCCTAAGCTAAACGATACAGCGGACACTCATTTTGAATATGTGTGTATGTCAAACACCGAGAAAGACAGTTTATTGTTGGAGTGGGAAAATTCTAACCTGCGATGACAATTTTAGAGCTATATTATATTCAGCATAAGGCCTATTGTAAAGGAAAAAACATTATATTTATATACTATAATACTAAGTATACTTACAAATTGTACATGAAAAATGGTCTGAATACATATATATATATATATATATATTTATAATATTGTTATTTAAATCAACTAAATATTCCAAATTAACATTTCTAGGTTCAAATTTTGTACTTCTCATGATACCATGATCTTATAGATTAAAACGATGTCATCATTAAATTTCTATCCAATTCACGTCAAAAAGGTCCTGTCATTGGATAGCTATTCCCTACTCATTGTCTCCAAGTCATTATGTCATTATCGTGTCAACCTATTTGCTTATTGTGTTTTTTTTTCTATGTAAAGATGTTAATATTTATGTGATATAAAAAAATATGAAATACAATATATACGCTTTCATGTAATATGCGATCGGTCGGTGTTCATTGTTCGTTGAATACCGCCGCGTTGTATTGGGTTTTGTATATTAAATTTAATCGATTTGAAACGTATCAATATTATATATTATACTCTCTTGGGGGCATCGCCCATTTGCGGAAAAAAAAATTAATTCATTTTGGGTACAGCCCATTTGCGCCAAATTTATCTGCGTAAACATTTCAAATTAACGACTTGGTTAATTCTTATATTTTAAAGAGTTATTTAAAACGTATGCCTATAACGTATCATAAAGTTATTTTTATAAGTCTATAGATTTTAAATTTTCGTGGCATGTAAATATATATTTTTTTTTATTATTATTAGCCATTAGTAAAACTATTACAGCTCAACAATTATACATATACCAAAAATAACAATAAAATCATACATAATATAATATAGTGTAACATTAATATACATTTGCAACAATGGAGATAGGAGTAGAATATTGAAAAGTGACTTTAGGTACCTAATTTATATAATATTAATTAATGATATGCGGTAATGAAAATTTAAATTGTAATTATAATGAGATGCGTAGTTTATTTGATAAGATAAGAATATAACGAGTTATATAGGGGAAAATAGGACTACGGATATGGAATAAATTGTTTCAGTAGGTAGTGAGGAGGGAAATGAGGGGATTTATTAAAGCGGAGAGTTCTGTGATAAACTGGGATAACAATTTATCATTTGTGGAAGTATTAGGTGATATATTATTTTTAGAATCAATAATAGAAGCGTAGGAAAGGTGAGGAGGTATTGGGAAAGGGGGAAGCGTAGGAGCAGTATTCGGATTTGTGTATTTTGGTTTTTGTTGAGTCGGTTGAGTAGTTTCACGATGTTTGAGAAGTTCATTATATTTTGTGGCTTTGATGCTTTTTCAGTTTTTGATGATTTTTTTGTACATGGGACAGCCCTTGTAGGAAGCTGTGTGTGGTCCTGAGCATAATGCGCATTTTGCGGGAGTGGATGACGGTTTTGAGCAATCGAAGGAGAAATGGGTATCTCCGCATTTAACACAAAGAGGATTATGGTTGCAAAAGGTACTTGTGTGAAAGTAAGCTTAGCATGTAGTGCATTGAAGAGGGACACGTTTTTTTTTTTTTTGGTAGCTCAATTTTGATTTTAGCGTGTTACAGCGAGCCCACGTTAAGAATGTCGCTATTATTAATTGCAGGTTTTAAGTCGATACAAAAAAGAGGCAATGCGCATTTATTGATACGGTGTAAAATAATCGTGACCCAAATTACTTCATGGCCCTTATCTGTGATGCAAGCTTGTATGTCTTCCACGGGCGTGGACGGGTGGAGGTGTCTGATAAATACACTGTACGGTCTTGATGGCGAATGAGTATGGAATTGGAACTGCTCGTTATCGGCTAGGTATTTATAAATAGTATTCCAGGCAATCACACTGCTAGCGTGTATAATAAGATATTTAGGAGTTAATTTAAATTGAATGCTCGATGGGTTAATTATATCAAAAAGAGCCTTTTTAAGCGTAGAGAATACGTAATCCCCACTTACGTAAAAGGGAGGCGCTCGTATTCTGACCATAGAGGATGATTCTATTTTGGCATGCTGCATATTAGATTGATCCTGATATGACATTCCGACGGGCGGAGGACTGAACACCTCCAGAGGAGAATCGGCATCTTTGGAGAGAGAGGTGTATCTATTGGGAGAAACAAATATTTTGATTTTTTTCTCGCTGTCTTTGGTAGACGAAGATGATAAGTTACGTTTTGAAGTATTACGGGGCATATTTAAAACTGGATATAGAACGTCATTAGCGAAAGGCGATAAAGGACGGTGGTAACGCACGTCTGCTCACGGTGAGCGTTAACGATGGAACTGCGTAAAAAATAAAATTATAATAGATAATTCGTCATTAATAAATAAAAAATCTTCGTTTTTAGAAGTAGTGAAATGTAGATCGTGTAAAGCTCGTACAACATAATAAAATTGATATAAGACTTATTTGTTTATCATTTTATGCAATAATATACAAAGCTTTAAAATCTATAGACTTATAAAAATAACTTTATTATATACGTTTTATTAAAACAATAAATATATATATACTCGCAGCACGCATAATTATTAAAACAGGTATGTACACATGTACATATGCGTTATGGCTAAATGCAGTCGTGTCGAGAAGCTGTATGTATAGTATCTACTATACATATATTATGTACGTAAAATGTTCATCTGACCCCGCCTTCGGTTCAGAGTTTCTGCGGTGTTTGGTCGACGATGTGTTTTTTTCATCACGCGTTATTGGTCGGCCATTGGAGGCGTCGGTCGCGCACGTAAACAGATAAAAAAAAAAAAAACATGTTCGACGAGTTGTTTTAGCGACCGTTTATTAAGGGTACATGCGTGCCCATATATATGCCTTCACTGCTGTATATCTGTATTAATATAACTAACAATAATGTGTTAAAAAAAATAATAATAAAATACAAAACTACATGATACACGTATACTTATTGTGAAGCGTTATTATTTGCGGTGTAGGCATATATATGTATATATCTATAGGTATACACATATTACCTATATAGGTCTATATATTTTTATTTATACGCATCATGTGCAACATAATATAAGTTCATGCCGGGAAAAATATGTTTTGGTACAAAAACCTGGATTTGGTTTCTGTTGTAGGTATATATATTATAGACTACATGCAGCGTGTGTCCCGTCTTATATATGCGTTGCATACCCACTTTATATCTCGGCCGGATGACCTTATTATAGTCATTAGATTAAAATACGATTTGCCGTAATATCTGGTATATGGTTATTCGCGTTTTTACAAAAATTTCATATTTTTAACTCTCAAGATATACGCAAAGCCAATTAAGATTTTTTTAAAACTTCATGTACCATATTTTTATTAACATATATGGATAAATATTATTTTTAAATCATTGTCTAAAACCTAGAACATAGCTGAATAAATGTTATTTTAAATTTGAAGTAATTCAAACTTTTTCGATTTTTCCAAAAATAACGTATTGAGTAACTTTTAGATTCTGAACGGAATGATGGAATCTATTGATTTTACAATGATGTGTGTTTTTTTTTTTGTGTCGACACCTTCTTTGGCAGTAAAAATGCTTCGATTTTCTTAAAAAGCAACATTTTTGATAGGAAAGTGAATGTAGATAGTACTTGGGCAAGTCAAAAATCCAACTTTTTTAATACTTTTTGAAAAAATCGAAAAAAACGATAAAAAAATTACGAAAAAACGGGAAATTTTACGCAAAATCGAGTTTTTACAAACTACATTTTTTTTAAATGCTATAACTCAAAAACGAAAAACCGCAACAATTTGAAATTTTCACAAAATCTTTATATTGGTGTTTTTTATACATGGTTAAGTTTTCAAAGTGTTTTGACATATTTTGACTTATTTATAGACAATTTAAATTTTCGATTTTTGTAAGTTTTTTTTTTTTAAATATCTATAAAATTTTTTTGGCTGTCCAAAAACTTTTTAAAATGTATTAAAGGATTAAATATAATTTACACTAATTGTAACTAAAAAATATCGGAGATGGTTTCACTCAAATTTTTTTTATAAGCCCATAAAGTTCAAATTTGTATAAATTATATTAAAATCGCGATAATTTGCAAGTTATTTTGTGGTTGAAAATTCATAAAAATTTTTCTCCTTATACTTAAGGTTCAAAATTTTAACACAAGGTTGTTTATAAACTTACCTTCAAAAATATATAAAAAAATTTCTTCCAAACTTAAAAGAAAAAATTTTATGACTGTTTTAAATTTAAATGTTTACGATATTGCATTAAAATTCAATTTAAATATAAAATACTATATTATTATATCCACATTTTAGACAAACATATTAACTCCGTTCATAATCGTTATTCGTATACAATGATATCTATCATTGCATTCAAATTTAACAAATCCATTGTAATAATGACCTATCCTATAAACGAGGTACACTCCACCCCCAACTGTACAGCAGAGTGAGGCCCACCCGTTTTTTTTTTTTGTTATTTCCCTATTTTTAAGGAAGTGAAATTATAAATAGCTTCTTCTGTCTAGATCCTTTATTTTTTAATTATATAATTTTGTCTATACGCTTGTTGTTGTCATGGGCGCAACTAGGGGAGGGCTTGGGAGTGCTTAGCACTCCCAATATCAAAATTAGCACTCCCAAATTTTCTGTACCGGTTTTTACAATATTGGTAATAGTAAAACTTCTGATTTTACAAATAATAATTTATTGACTGCTAAAATTGATAAATTATCAAAAATTGTTTTTCTGTTATTTTAAAATCTAATGGTCAAAGGAAACATCAAATGTGTTTATTAAATTGAGTTTATTACCTATTAAAATGTACCGTGTACACAATATGTAGAATCAATAGGTTTTATTTTAAAATCTCAGGATTTTGTGAATTTTGTGATAAAATAACTATTAAGTTATAACAGTGCTGCAATAAGTAATTAATGGCCATATTTCATTGGTGTATTGAATTTTAATATCGTTTATTATGGCTTTTTCTTTGTTTAGGAATATCCAAAATCAAAATTTGGTTCACAAAATCGCGCATTTTCATCTTCTTATTATGCTAAATTTGAGTGGTTAGAGTATGGTATCAAGAAAAATGCTGTATTTTGTTATGCTTGCCGCATGTTTGCAAACAATTTTGTTTATACTGAAGATACATTTATCAAAACTGGGTTTAATAATTGGAAAAAAGCAATTTTTTTTAATTACTATTCTTATACTTATTACTCGGTTATTATGTGACGTCTATTACAATTGTTTTATTTTTTTTTAATTAAATTAATTTACAGTTATCTTCAAAATTAATGTCTCATACTGGTACTTAAATACATGTATAGACTACAGAGTACTACAAGATTGTCTGAATATGTGTCCAGTAAGAAATCAGGATCTGTTGTATGAAAAATGTGTATAGCTAATAAAGTTTTAATAGAAAAAAATAATGACTGATGCATGAAACTGCATTATTACTATCAAACCGGATTTTGATATTAATGATATTAGCAAAGTGATTGAAAAACATGTTATTCCAATCTTTATAAGTTGTTACAAGTAGCAATAAGTATTTCCTAAGCCAGAAACTTGCGAACGATCATTTTCTTCTATGAGGCGTATCAAAAATTGGTTACGAACCAGTATGCTACAAGACCGTTTCACAAATTTGGCAGTATTGAATATCGAAAGAGATGTTAACTCGTTAAATGATGAAGACATTTTAGAAGTGTATTGTATAAAAGACAAAAAATTTTTATTAAAATTATTGAGTTGAATTTGTGTATATATATATATATCATTAATGTGTATTATGGGGGAATAAGAGGTGCGGGGGCGTAGCCCCCGCGGGTCTGTGTGGTCTTGATATTTTTAGCCCCCTCAAAATAAAAGCTCTAGTTGCGCCTATGGTGATGCTGTTTCAATATTCTTCATATTGAATACGTATTGAGCACCCCTATAAATATAATATAATGTACATAAATATATATAATTTCTTTGTTCCCCAACTTAAACTCGGTCATCAAGTATATTATTTACGTAAGCATATAAGAATCTATGCTACAGGCTCCTACATATGAACATAATAATGTACCAATTGATTTTCTTGATTTAAATTTTTAGTGTTTTCTCATTCGATATTTATGTATTTAATGTATTTATGGAGAAAACATTTTTTAAACCCTACTATGTTGTTCTTTTTTCACACTATTCATTAATCCACATAAGGATACTAAATATTCAACTATTCAGTGCTCATATTTGTTCGTACAGATGAACCAATAATTTCATGTAATTTGGTCTCAATCCGCAAATAAATAAATAAATATATAAGTACATATGTACCTACATTACAAATATTTATAAAAGTTTGAAAACAACGTTCTGAATCGAGTTTTATTTTTCAATGAGTTGTTATTGCATCCATTAATGTTAAAATATTTTTATTGATATTTTTAACCGTGGTTTAGTGTTTGATTGCCGTATTTATATCAAATCCACCTTGAATTGAAAAACTACCGATCGATTTATTCTGTCAAACAGTGAAAAAGAATGTCAAATTATGTTCAATAAACAATAAAAATTATTCAAAAACTCAAAGCGACTTAGGTTGGTAATTTACTTACAGTATAATTATTGCATATTCGCAAAAATAGTATTACGTTTACAAATTTACAGTAACTAAATATTAGAAATAAGTATACCATGCATAGTACTATACAATATAAAATATGCTAATTAAAATTCATAATATATATATATATATATTGATAAGATTTATTCGTAACTGACTAGTATGATTGTTGCTAGTCAAACGTGATACTGTGTTTTATTTATGTTATAATCATTAAACTGTATTATAATACTATTATATTATATTATTATAATACAATATGTATTATACTTATACTTACCATTGCAGACGCTTTTTCGTAGGACAGTAAACTATTTTTTTATTTTTTGATACATTGTTCTAGTGTTCAATAATTTTAGGTACATGCAATATTGTACTCTATTTTTTTTTTTTCAAAAAATATTACGTGCTTACAATTTTTATAATTTAATTGTCCATTTATACTTCATATGTCGACCAAATACAAGATACTAATACAATATATAATTTCGCCACCTTAGTATACACACTATAACCTGGAATAAAGTAATAGTTGTAAGTTGACATTGTAATGAACTAATGAAATTATTATTTCAAATGATTTTGTTTTTATATTTGATAATATAAATAAAAATAATAGAGTATTCTAATTTTTTTGATTTTTTATTAAGAAGAAACACAAGTATAATATACAACCTGTATTAATTTATACAATAAGTAATCTAGATAATTGATTACAGGGCTGGGTGGCTTGATTGAAGGGGATGTCCAAACGACACTACTTCATAATCCTAGACTTTTAAAATAATAAAGAGTATTCTTATAATAAAATAAAAATAAAAAATATATAAATGGAGATGGCCTATGAGTGAAATGGGTAGAATAGTGTACACATTGGCCAATTATTTAAGAGGAAGGTTTTTTTTATGATAGTGGAGTAAAGTTTTGATATATACTTTTTTGAATTTGTAAATCTGGTTACCATTATTTTTTATACTACGACAAAAAGGAGAACATGCGGGGGCCTGCCTGTAAAATATCAGAACGAATTCGTTGTAGAACGTTGAATGCGCCACAATCGTATCCGATATCCGACAATATATGTATAATTGTACGTTCTCGGGCACGATGCAGTACCGGCGGGAAATTCGATGAATACATTACACGTCAACGGTGGCGGGTCGGTGGATGAAATAATAAAGTACGTGTACGCTCGTTAATCGCACGATAAAGTTCAGCGCGAGAGGGTTAAGTCCCCGGACGGGGGTTGTGTACACGGTCGTCGCATTCATACACCAAATCAAATATACAGGGGCTAGTGGTACATGCATTTATATACATTTATACATAATATTATAGTAACGATCGCTATAGTAAATACGTTTGCGTATATATATATGTTGTAATTATAATACATAGCAACTACTGTCCGTCAATTGACCAGAAACAACAATTATAGTGACGCACAAACACGCCTATACGCACTCTCGCCCGAGTGGGAATAGTGATCAAACGACCGAGTGTTTTCGAATTTGATAGGTTTCTCCGGACTCGGGCGATGGACCACAAATGATGTCTGCTATAATTATTATTATTGTTATCGTCGAATATTGCATTCGTCGCGTACATATACAGTGTACCGCGTACGATGTACATTATTATTATTATTATTATTATTATTATTATTATTATTATTATTACTATTATTATTATTATTGTTATTCTGCGCGTAATTGGCTAATTAATATTGTATATTGTCCGGGGGTTCGGCCGTCATGTTTTCGTCACGCCAACATCGAGTTGAGTTCGGTCAACCGAGTGGTGCGCGCACCTATCTCCACGTGTGCTTCTGTATAGTGCACCATTATACGGTAATAATAATAATAATAATAATAGCTGAAAAGGGTTATTTTTGTTTTCCCCTTTTAATCGTTCCGGAAACTATGTAATGAAAATTGCGCACGGAAAATAATAATTGACAGAAAATAGTACAATACGTAGTACCTACAAACAAATACAAATAGGCTAAAAAACTTATTATAAAATGGCATGGTATAATACGTGTGTGTATATTGCTTGTTCCGGCTCCAGGTAATCATACGGTTTTAAATTAACCATATATATTAAATATCGTTTCCAGTACATTGAGTCTAATAGTCCAATACAAATGAAATTGTAGAACAGTAGCTATGTATAGCTTTACTAGTACATGACGGTTGCTATACATGAAGCATAGTGATGTGTAAATACAACGTAGTGTAAATTCAGCCATTAATATTGTACTACCTGACGGAAGATATTTTTTTTTATACCTCGATGTTTTTACTGAACCGAATTAGGTATTATGGCTGTTTAAGTCAACATCGATTCATGCGCCGAATAATATGCTACGTACCTATCACCTGTATCCAACGAGTTGTAATAACAATTGTTTTTACCTTATAAAACCATGCTCTCGCTGAAACATGAAAAATCATCCGTAGTACACCAACTACCTGGTAGTACACTAAATTTTAATCTAAATTTGAAGGCGTGTTTTTTTTTTTTACATGGATATCAGAGTCCCAGCAATAAGCTCTGAGATTGATTTTAAACTTTTACTGAAACGTCAAGCACTCATCGAATGAAAAATATAAACGAGTAAAATTCTCCGTTTCCTTAATAACGATTTGGTCGTCATAATAAATTCATAGTATTCCATCATAATTAGAATCATAGTAATTTTGTGAATGAATTTCAATGAGATCAGATACTATGATTTTACGATGACAATCAGTTTTTTATTAGGGAGATAGTTAAGTGTATTTGTTTGAATTGTGTGTAAGACATAGGGGGTCCAGGAAAACATATCTCTAGAAAAACATTTTCGGACAAAATATTTCCGAAAATATATATCCAGAAAAAAATTCATCTGAAAAAAAAATTATAATAAATATATTATAATAATTAAATATAATACTTATAATTTTAAGTCCATAGATATTTTAAGACATACTCCCTGTATGTTGTAGTATAATATTATTTTTAGTATCTGTTAGTCATTGAGCATCATAACTTTTCCTCATTTGACATGACAGACATTATTATACATTTTTATTCGAAAATAAGTAAATAAATTATTATATTATTTATTATTAAATAAATAAATAAGCAAATTTAAACAAATTCATAGTATGATATACTATACACTTACCTCATGTGATGATTTTTTTTAAATGTAATAAATTTCCATATATTAGCATGGTTAATTTCAAGTGCAACCAAAATATTTAACAATTGTAATAGTTAATGTATAAAATATATTACCTTTTCAAAAATAATTAAAATAATAAGTAAATAAATAAACTCAATCATTTAAACACTTTAATTTTCAAGACACTTGAAGCGAACATCTTAAGTGACTTTTACTGTAAATAAATATTTTATGTAGACGATATTTTGTCCGGTTTGCCCATAATGTACAGCATGGGTACTCGATGACGTTCAATCTTCAGTCTTCATTGGAAGACTATTCTGAATATCCATAAGCGAATAATAAACACTATATAATATACACTTATATATAAACTTGCACTATATAGTATACCTAAGTGATTTATTATTTATGAAACAATACATTATTTTCATATAAAAATTTTAGAATAAAAAATTCCACCCCGAATACTATACAATGGTATTAAATAGTTTGATTTCATGAAAAAAGTTTACAATATCCATTAAATTTCTCGTTTGAAAAAAATAAAAGTGAAAACTCCAAATTTTCTATCGAACACAAATTTTGTTCGCTTATTTCAACTTACAAAATGGTATAACATTATTTTAAAATTTCACACTTTAGTTTAGATTTTATTTATAGATTATAAAAGTGATAAAGTTTTGGTTAAAAATGAATTCTGGTTTACATGGTTTGCATTGTTTGTTCTAAAGTTTCTCGTCTTTTTAACAAGAAATATTTAATACGTCTAGATTAGCAAAACAATATAATATTAAATTCTCGATTTATAGAGTTCAGTTCTTTACTTCTTCAAAAATATTTTTTCCAATCATTTCATTAATATGGTACATATCAATATATGATTGTCGAATCATTAGTTTGCTCACTCCACTAGCAGTCTAAAATCAAGTAAGAATGTAAATTATAACATCAAAAACCAGAAAACTAACCTATTGAAGGCAGAAAAGTTGTTTGATCAGAATATAAATTAATTTTTTTATCGTGTATTTTACAGCAAATACTTGAATACTTTTATAAAAGTTGTGCAATAAAAAGATAATAAGTAAATGCAGAAGAGCTTTTTTCCCGCGACACAAATTTGGCTTATTTTTGATTTTAGTATAATACTCGTTCGATTATGTCAAATCAGTTTAAAAATATTATTACAAATAATGTAATGCGTATATGTCATACCGAATACGTACTTTAATAATATGAACGTTTTGTATCGTAATTGTTAAGTCTTGTAAGATGCCTTCGAATAAATATCGGTGTATGGTGCAATATTATCTACTTATAATTACTTATATTATATCATGGCTACACATAATGTTTTTATTTCCTATTTCCATTATTATGCCGCAAGCATCCAGTACGGTGACTAAAGTTTGCCTGCAACCAATTTTTCACGATTGATTTTCCTCATAAATGTCATGGATTCTTGAAAACTATTTTTTTTCACAACTGTGTTTCATTATGATTGTTGAGACTTGAAGTCTCAGACTTCAAACGAACGATTATAATTATAATATTATTATTTTATGTGACTACAATCACCGTGCGTTGTATGAAACAAACGCTAAAATACAAATGGCAAACATCACAATATCGTACTTGAACTATGTGATGGCAATTTAAAACTTTTATACACCGATTCATTTACGTTGTTTTACGGGTAACTTGATGATAAAGTTTGGATGTAGAAAAAAGCTTAATATAAAAAATAAACGAAGTATTATACTTGGAAAACGATCCACGGGCGGCGGTGGCGACGTTATAATTAATTTCCGAGTTTTTTAAATTCTCAGAGTGGCTCATGTATACTGCGTATCTTGTTGTGTATACAAGACAAACTATGTATATGAGCGCGTGTATACCATATTATACTCGCCGTGATACACAAATGTATAGTTTTTCGGAATAACTCACATATTTTGCGGATCGCATCTACCTACTTGCAGGATGTTTACGATTTTTTTTTTTTCTATCATTGTTCCTGATATTAAATTACGCCACATGCCCCCGCACGAAAGTTCGTACAACAAAACGTATTACACCGTAATAGAAAAAAATCCCTACTCCCGCGTTGCATAATATATAGTATAGTGGTGCTAAACCGATAACATAATCGTAAAAATAGCTAGTTTGCGGCAGTCGCATCTCAATGCATCGCGCTATCTAAGGCGCATATAAACGGGGTAGGCATCTCGTCCTGTGCGCAACCCGCTCGCGGCTAGGGACTGCTACAGGCTGCAATGTACAAGAGTTGGTGTTATCTAACGAATTGGCGCCGTACGCCGCCACCGCGATAGGAGTGGAGAGAGAAAAAAAAATCTGCGGTCGGATGTCGAGACAATGCCCGGTATCGGGAAAAAAAATCTAACGCGCCTCTCGCGCGCGGTTATCTCGTAAGGCGCAAAAGAAAAATAACTTAAGCTAACCGAAAAATAATACTGCTCTGGGACGTAAATAACGAAATCCCCTAGTCGGAGTGTTTTTTATTTTTTATACAACGACTTTTCCCCCCTTATATATAATATATACCAATATGTATATAGGCATTTTCTTGTGACCCGTTTTTTTTTTGTTTTTTTTTTTTTTATTTACAGCCCGCCAGAACGTGCGGTATTTATATCCGTGGATAAAGCCGCCGTGCAAAGAACAAAAAGCTAGTGCGCGCGGTTATTAGAGCGAAATTTGCGAGGGTAAATATTATACGGAAAACCGTACACCTACTCTGTTGCTCCTGGACTCTTTTCCTCTCCCGCTCACTTATGCCATTTATACGATCATGCGTTTCGTATTTACACCAGATACCTACAACAATTTATAGTTATTATTTTACGTGCGCGGGATAGAGGGAAAAAAAACAGCGCCGGATATTAAAGTTCGTATATTACTATTATTTTTATTATTATGTGCTAGACGTACGAATTCAAACATAATATTATGTAGATATGTGTGCACATTTGTCTTTATGTTTTCAGAGTGCATGCGTGCTTATAAACTCTTTACATTGTACGCGTTAAAGTAGAAAGAAAAAAACGAAATCAATCGAGTATTTTGAGTTCCGGAAAAGAACGCACACAAAGCGCAATATATGATTTATATATACCATATACACGTGTACAATTCATATATATTATAATATATATCTACTAGGTACAGTTGAACATTGTCGATGGACGGCGGGGGAAAAAATCGAAACGTTTCTTGTTTTATCTAATGAAATCCGGTTTCGTATGGATCAAAATATATAAAAATTTATATTATTCAAGTTGGTAAAATAGTAAATAAAACGCTCTGAAAGAAATACGTTTCAGACGTAATAATGTAGCTTCTGATTTCGAAGCAAAAGGTATTATTATACTTATATATTGTACAGAGCCGGTATTTGTAAAGACATCGTCTTAATACGAGTTTTTTTTTGCACTCATACGCATATCTATGGGGAATAAAATTTAAGGCAACTAAATTTATTTTTACGTTATTGCAATCCTAGTCTTTCTCTCAACCCAATCCAAGTTCTTCGGAACACAATATTATAACCATAAAAACAACTAATAAGTCTTATTTCTCTCCCTTTTAGAAACTAGAAAATTTGATTAGACAAAGCCATACATTTATTATACCAATTTGGTAAACACGAATTTTACTTTCATACATAAACATGTTGATTGTTCAAGTTGTCTTCAAAATTTCTATTTTTTTTCTTATTGTAATATTAATGTTAATACTTATTTTTCTATACAGTTTTTAAACCCGTGTCCCGGCTCGTTTTTAGTATTATTATTATCATGTATTATAATATATATTCACGGTCTATTCGATTGTGTATATTTATAATTAATTATCGTCACAGCGGTGGTATAACACTTTTGCGGTTTCGTGTTTTGAAATTAAACACGAAACCAGCTTTTGCGTGGCCTCTTATTATTATTTTGCTAAATTATACGTTATCGCCTATTTCGACTATTCCCAACTGTAGGAGACCGTATAGACTTACAAACTTGACGGCGGCAGACTTTAGCCACATGGACTCAAATTTCTTGATGTACCAAGTTTCTGACCTAAGTTGGTGTAGCTTTCCTTTAATCGAATCCTTCAATCGGTCCACCACATTATCAGAGACCTAAAAGATAGTCAAGGATCCATGTTGTTAATATACTGTTCTTTGGCAGATCATTTATTTTTTTTCGAAATATAACAAGTTATGTACATAAACGTACACAATATGGGGATGCCTAAAAAATAAAAAATACTACTGCGGTGGTTGTAAAATAATATGAAAAACGTCGACCGCGTATATTATGGTATAATGTTTGTTATGATGACGTGTACTGCAGCGGCTACCGGCACGGCATATATTAATATAGTATTTTGTAAGTACATAATACAATGTGGATATGCAGAGGTAATTTTCTTATAACTCAGAGGTATATAATAATGAACGTGGCGTATTATTCCGCAATGATTTATACGGTGAATTATATGTATGCATATGATATTATTATTATTATACTATAGTATAGGTACATAATATATAATAGGTACATACATAATACATACGAGTGTAATAAATTATTACGGTCGGGTCAACGATATTAAATACTGTGAAATGTGTACATATACGTCCATACGCAGCTCAGCAATTCTATTCAATTTAATACGTTTAGCGAATATAATAGTGATACGATCGACGTAATGTCGTCCTGAGTCCCGTGACGAGCAGACGACCGACCGACGATGCACGTCCGCGCGTTATAACTCGACGGTTGGCTTGTTCCGCAAAAGGGTAGTGCGTCAGATAAGCGTCATCTTTATAACGCAACGGCTCCGGGAACTTTTGTCGGGTCGCAGGGTCACCGAGCTGCTGCGAATAGGTACATATGATAATTAATATTATGTGCGCACACGATAATTCAAAATAAATCGGTTTGTCGGCGACATCATTACACCGAAATATTATCGCAGATCGTATAATATTACGATGTTTGGTAAAAAGCGCGAGAAATGACGCCGAGTAAAATTGTCGTCGTTAAATTAGGTTGTGTCTATTCGCGTGCGGTCGGAGCCCGTGTAACAAGTGCGATTTGAGCGACAGGGACATGAATCGCGTTTTAACATTAAAAATACGCCATAGTCACATGCGCGTTGTCTCTGTCTTACAAACGTACAACATAGTATATCTGCGTTCAGCAGAACCGATTTTGTGTTGTTAGTTTTAATATCAGAGCACTTACATTTTTTATTGGGTCCTTACCGTTTATAATTAAGTTGGCCTTAAACTCAAAGGGAAGAACATCATCCGTGTGATGTAATGAGTTTTTGAAGTGAGTTGTGAGGTTTTTCGAATTGTAATATTCTACACAATCACAACTCACTTTTAAAATAAAATAAAATCAAAAACGTATGTTATCACATAAATAAATAAATCACTCATCGGAAATTTGCTATGTTATACGTTGGTAAGACGGAGACAATACATGCAAATATGGCGTTCTTTTAATAATACACAGTAAACTGAGTAAACCCTATTAGATTATTATGTAATTACTTTAATGATGTTTTACAAATATTTTCATTATTTTTTTTTCCAGAACATTTACAATTTTTTATCAATACAAGTATTTATAATCAATAATACTACCTATTATCACTTTAAAAAAATAAACGAAGTTAGTACAACATAATCACAGACCATGATGCACCCAAAAACTGATACATTTGTCTTGAAAAATGGTCTTATAAAGACACTATAATAGTATAGAATATAGTAGATTCAAACTTTAACAATAACGAACTTGAATTTCGATTAGTTCGTTAATTTCTAAAAATATCACAAGTCCAAGTCATGTCAAGAGGTGTTTGAATCTGCAAACATAATAGTGGTTAGAAATTAATGGATTCCAGTAGGTAGTTATGAGTGGTTTTGAGTGGTTTTGTGAAACACGAATGTAACGGTCACGGAAATAAGACGTGTGTAAAATGTTTGGATTCTGTAGAAATCGTTGCATGTAGCGTACCAAGAAAAGCGTTTCTTACTAGTCAAAGATATAATACGAATAACCTATGATTTAATCATTCGTGTAACGTGAAAGTCTACAAGCATAATTTTATTGAAGTTTACATATCGAAAATATAACTATTAAAACATTACTGTTAACAATAATAAAATGTTAATAAAATCGATTTTATCCTTCACGAATTACAAAATTAAAAATTGTCTGATACTTTTTTTAATCTTGATTTAAAAAATAATATTTAAGTATAATAGTATATTACGCTATTGCAGGTGAGTATGGAAATTCTCAAAAATTCGTGTAATTATGGTTAGGTTATAATTATACATTTGTAAATAGTATATATTATTATTTGTGTATTATGTCATAATCGCTACTATTAACAGAATGTTAGACGTATTTTAAACAATGTATTTATTATATCTGTGAACTGATGAACATAAGAAATTTTATGTAAGTATTCACAATTCACAGATATATGATTATACAATAGTCGATCGCAAACGAAATTAATTTGACGTAAGCTCATCAATTTTTTCCCCTGACCGATTGACCAAATCTTATATATATTTTTAGGTATTACTGCGGCAAATTGAATAATATTTTACGACATTTAAATATCCAGTTGACGTTTAGAAACGCACAGAAGTTACAAACCAGTGCGCTATGGTTTCTCTTCTAAAATCTCGTGACATAAATTTATACTTCTTTTCCGGACATTATCCTTGATTGTATTTATTCAGCGCTTTCTAGTGTGATCCTTAAATCTTTTCCTGTTATTTTTTTTTTTTTTTTGCACTAGAGGTTTCTTTAAGATTCCGCTTGACATTCAGGCATGTTTTATTCATTTAATTCGTTTATTCATGTAGTATGCATTAATTTCACGTTCAAGTTCTACTTCTGTTCATTTAATTTTCTAGTTTTCTATGATAGTTTTATAAATCCTTCTAAGAGCTTATTCTTTTTACAAAACAAACTATTTTTTCTTCGTTTGTTTTAGTAGTCGACCATGTTCCACATGAGTATACAAAAACTATAGGAAACCATTAAAGCTTAATATTGTTCGAGAAATATTTCGATGGTAGGAGGTAAGTGAGGAATCCACTGTACAATAATACATATTAGTATATTACCTATAATATATTATAAATGGTCAAAATTGAAAATTAAACAAAATGTTAACGAAAATGCCTAACGACCGTACCGCGTACAAAGTAATGATATATAGATACGTGGTTTTCGTATACATTCATATTATGCACGACTCCCGCGGGAAAATCATTTACAGCCGTGGAAAAGTTTTCATTAGCTAAAAACGAATCGCGCACAGTGGTACATGCCACGCATATAAATAACAATGTATAATAGTAACTCGAAACTATAATAATAATAATAATAATAATGATATAAATGAGTACTTTTTTTCGCTCTCGTTCTTTTTTTAAGTTATGAATTATCGCCATGATGCCGCCGACCCTCCGACAGACGAGTTGGGTAAAAAAAAAAAAAAACTGAAAACACGTTATACTGCAGTGTTTATGCCTATACATTCGCGTACACGTATATAGTTCACCACGAAAATCCATTTAGAATTTTCGCACCCCATTGACCTCACCGCGCGTACACATAACACCGGCACGGCGTCAACATCATTTGGATATATTTTGACATATTGCTTACAGGGGCGCGAAAAAAGAACTACCCTTGTATGTATATATGTATATCGCGTAATAATAGTGTGGTATTATGTATAGCGTAATATTTTATTACCGGGTCGCGGGTTAACCTAAAAATTTCACTCTCCGTTAATGTTATTTCTTTTTAGCGCACTCTCGCCGTCGCACACAATACACACTGCAGTCCATATAATAATAATATTAATAATACGTGGTATAACTTTTTTCCTTTTCTTTTTTTTTTCTCACCACACCGTCGCTGGCCGAACCCTCGACCGCAAATGCACTTGCCGTGTCGCCGCTACACTCTAACAGCAGACGACGTAGACGTCAACATTACGACGATAACAGCTAGAGTGTATTCTCTGCGGACTCGATATAGCGACGCACAGCAACGATACGCATATAATATATATTATATAACATATACTCAGTAAAATAATGTACGTGCGGATCGTCGTCGCCGCCGTCCCGTCGGTGCCATTAAAACGAAATTTACCGATAAATCACATCGGAATATAAAATGAAAAACCTACATGGTTACCTACATCTTATCGACCACGGTCCACGTCTTATTTACACTTGCGCACTGCGATGACGGCGTGAACGATTTTTTTTTTTTTCTACACTATTTCCG
The DNA here is from genome assembly GCA_025469195.1 of Chaitophorus viminalis. Lineage (NCBI taxonomy): Eukaryota > Metazoa > Arthropoda > Insecta > Hemiptera > Aphididae > Chaitophorus > Chaitophorus viminalis. Next base: position 29,103 of record JAIPRK010000198.1, read on the forward strand.
CCTACACATACGACCGTAGTCATGCGTTGTTGCGTTACTAATAATTAATAATAATATTGTTATTCAGGTATACTTTGTAAACTTCTGCAACTCGATAAATATCATACTGTAGCGTTTGCAGGATTATGTAAATCCTATCAGATACGTCAATACGTCATAATAATATTATCATTATAATAATATTATATTGTGTATTATTGTGTGAGTGAATTATGTAGTAGTATGGATTTTCCCTGCGCGGTTTTCCATGGCTACGAGTGTGATTGAACAGCTGAAAATAATTTTGGAAAAAATTATAGAAACTATAAAAAAATAATAAACCACGATAATTGGTTTTGATCGTTTTATTTATTACATCTGTTTTTGAAGTTTATTTGTCTTGGCTTCGATCAAATGTTAATTGTAACGTAGAGATATAATAATTACAACTTTGGGGGAAAAAAACGACATAACAATTAATTGTTAATGTAGGTTACCACTAATTGCCGAAATTATTGTAGTATCCAATTAACGTGTAGCGAGTACTAATCAAGCAATTATTGTATTGTCTATATATTAGTACGACCAATCAATTTATAAAATATAAAAGGATGGACTGATCGAATGTAATTTGCAATTGTCGGCAAAGTCAATCTAAAACGTATCGAAGCCACCTAGGCAGTGGCACTACGAGTTTCTGTAAATGACAATATTAATTAATCTATTTAATTGTTTATTCACTGTTACGAGTTGGATGCACACAGAACATTCTTATGCCACATAACAATATACGTATAGGAATCCCAAAGTAACAAAAAGGGTTTAAGTCAAATATTTTCAAATAATTTTAATAATATGCAATTGAAAATGAGAAAATGGTTTACCAATTGACCTGGTGCGGATGATGAGAAACTTAATAAAATGTTTAAGTTCTCTTATAAAAAAATAGAATCTGCGCCCCTGTGCTGCTCCTTCCCTTTCTATCGTTTCTCACAGTTGCGACACTGGCATGTGTACATAAAAATCTTCACGCAAAATTCGAAAGAAAAAAATTCAAATGGTATATATAATATCGTGAGACGCACAATTTAGCATATCGAATATGTTTTCATTCAAGTGTTGTATGAATCCAGATATCGTCCACAGTACATGCTCTTCGCTGTACATTTGTAAATAATTTTCGTGAGTTATACATTACATACATACTATAATCATGTGAAATCTACGCGCTGACGGCTCGGAAGAGCGTCGACGTCGACGTTACGTGGCGACGGACAGACGGCCGCCGGTTAAGTCGAGACTTTTGCTCACAAATATTAATCGTTACCGTCGTCCGTTGTCGGCACCCCCCCCCCCCTACGGAACCGGTGGTTGTGTTGGGGCGTGTGCGGGTCGGGCAAAGACAAAACGGCATTTTTACGCGCTCGACCGTCGACTGATTGATGATCTATGCGCGGCGCCCGCTACCACCCGGCCGATAAATCATCCTAGTCCGTCGGGTCCGGCGCGCGTTGGATGTGTATATTACATGCATTGTATCGTGCAACGTATAATATATAAATCCAAAGTTTTCGACACGAATCTGTACAGTGATACAGATTCGCAAGAGAAATCCGAGAGAGGACCTTCGAAAAATGTGCCTACGCGCGAAAATCCGACAAGTTCTGACCACTCTGCAGATTGTCGCTGTTGTCATATCGTCATAGCATGTGACACTGCAGCGTACTGCGGAAAGAAAAATGATTATTGTCGTATCCGTTATCGAGTAGATCGTTTGTGTATGCGTTATAAATACATGTTGCGTGCCAATACGGAATGAGCTATTTTTATTATTTTTTTTTTTTTTGTTTTTATTTCCCCACTAAGAATAGTTTCCCCAGAATAAGAACAAAGCATATTTTGTCTTGTATCGGGAGAAACCCGTTCAAGTGAATTGGCCTATTTTCAAGTTGATCTATCTTAAATGTAAAGCCACATAATATAATGGTATTATATCTTTATGGCTTGAACTTTATTATGATATTAAACACTGATTATTTTCAGGTTATACTAGTTATTTCGATTAAAATACTCCATTATTGTTGTCAGTGATATGCGTCACTTGCAATGATAAAATCGATTTTTATAACCGTTTTGTCCCGAAAAGACGTCAAATCAGCGACCAGAAATATATAAATATTATGGTGTCGATGTAATATTTATTCATATTTTAAATCTGATTGTAATTAAATTGTAAATATATTATTAAAAATATGTTTCATGTGTACACCCAATCCATCGTGAGTAATTAATGTTGCAAGATACGCCACTGATTGTATATAATATATATATTTATATTATTTTAACGTGAACGATCGAGATTGGACGTATTTAAAATAAATCCAATCAAACAATCAAAGGTATATAGACGAATGAATATCTTCTATACCAGTTTGAATACACTATGACACACAATGACTTGGTGTACGATTTTATTTCTATTTCGCATTTAGACAGACACGGGACTATATTACTGTGTGCACAGGGCAAGCGAGTTCGTACTTCGCTCGGCTGTACACGAATCCCCGGTCGAATATACATTATACAACTTTCGATGATGTCGTGCGAGCGTTGAGAACGCCGGGACTACTATTGTGGGTAGAGATATTTAAATTCAACATCGGCTATTAAAACGCTCAGTATCGATTTCGAAAACAAGATAAGATAATAGTACGCGAAGCACTGCATAGTGCATAATATATTATTTTATATTTTTATGACTGTGCCTCGGCCGTCGCGGAATTTCGCATAGCAATGACGACGGTATATTTTCAAAAACAACGCGTATAGGTGTCCGACCGGGCGAGTCGTGAGCCGCGTCAACGTCCGGCGCGCAGAATCCGAATAATATCGTTGACACATCCACGGTTCGATTGTCCTTTCACATGGTTTATTGGCTTATTGCAGTGCGCGTTCTTCATTCACACGCTCAACGGGCTTACCCGCGCCGCGAGCGCAATAACGTGCTCCGAAACTTGTACATGAAAAATATGCGCAAACTGCAGCTACGGCGGCCTGTGTATAAGATAATACATTATAATTGAGCTCCGATCGAACACGTGTGGTGGTAAACGAAATAAATTACTGCGATTCGCACTGTGCTTATATAGGGTAGGTAATAAAAGGTATACACCCGCGCGGATGTTGGATTTGTGACGCTCGACAGTGTTCCATGCACATAATGTTTAACATGCAACATATAATCAAGTTAAAATCACTGCAATAAACGGCGACGAATAAGTACACATCACTATATAGGTGCAATTTGAGATTTTTAATAAGGGAGAGGGAGCAACATTTTTAAACACAAAATCAATTAATATCCTCTGGCCTTCATTAAAAAAAAAAAAAATTCCTCAACAAAACTATTAAATTAACAAAAACGATCTTAAATAAAACCCTATAACTTGCATTCATTCATTTAAATTTATACATTTAATGTGAGTAAGTGATGTTTTTTATATTAAAATTATAATTCTGATGTGTTTTAAAAACTAATATAAAATTTTAAACGTTATTATAAAAACATTATCTTAAGTATAGGTACCTAATAACATTTTTATTTTTTGTTTTATTCGTGATGTTGATTGAAGGGAGGCTAATTTGGATTTTGAGGGTGGCTGAGTCTCTCCCTGGCCCCCTAGATTTCGCTTACGGTACACACACACACACACATTGATTTACAATTTATACTTTAAACAATAATACAATAAACGGTTATGTTATTTTTTTCCTGCTGTATGAATAACCTTAAATGGTAACTTATTTTCTATAGACGTTTAAACGGTATAAGCGATTATAAGAATAATCTCTGATCAAATACCGATAGACAACGCATGACTCAAGGCTTGTGATAAAGTGATGTATCATGTGTATATTATCTAACGTGTGTGAAGCGAAATAATTTAAAAGTATTTAAGACATATTTTCGTCCAACTAACTCTAACTCGATTTTACACTGTTAACAAATATTTATTGTATTACATTGTATTATTATATACCTATACATATTTTCTCGTTTTTAAGCTCATGAATTCGATTAACCGTTTTAAAAACTTGAATAAAATTGTGTTTGTTTCCGACAAAAGATAACAATATTAAGTTATTATGCGCCTCCAGTTGGAAACATTCATCGTAGTTAGCCGTATACCCTGTGCACTGACCCCTGAAATCCTATCAAAATTGTTTTACCAAGATGCGATTTCTTACTGATTTTCGGATGAGTAAAGTCGTTTTACAAAAAACATTATTTCTTTTAGGTCTCTCTTATTTTTTATTATTATTTGTTCACTTATCTTCTAAAAACAACACCTCTGGGCCCTGGCCAAGGCTCTCAATAATTTAATCAGAAAATGGTCCGGTCTTATGTCTGAGTGGTAAGTAACTCTCGGTGAGCTTTTAAAATTTATTAAAAACAAAAGCCGCTTTTAACGGATACACGTCAACGTATAGAAAGTCTGATGTGTATAGAGAGAGATCGGAGGAATGCGTCTTGTTTGTTTGATGAATAGGGGTCCTCTTTTGTATCCAGACATGTGGCAAAGTGCTTTTTTAGATATATTTTGTTTTCGTACAGGTTTTCCTAAATTTTCAAGGTCTTTTTCGTTTGCATTAACCGTTACCCTGGTTTAGTCTACAACTACAAGGCTTTAAACTTCTATATAAAACTCTGGTCTACCTTTTTCACTCAAGAACCAATATATAACAAATCCGTGAAAATCTATTGAATATTTTATCGGTATGCCTCTATAGGTTAAGCGACCATAATTTTGACAAAACTGTGAGGAACTTATTACACGTTATCATAAATGACTGAACTTCGTCTAACTTATACCTCACATCATACAGCAATATAGATGTTAGAAATTATTTGCACAATAATTGAATTCATAATTTATGCGATAATAATTATTTAATGCACTATAAAATAAGTATATTATAATTTTTAAATAGTATAGAAATGTATTATTATTAATATAATATTACTATTTTCATATTTCGTACTCATAATTTTCAATTTTTTACGTTGTGTAAGAGTGTTGGAATGATATCAATAAGATTCAGAGTTATACTTTAATAAGTCAAGTGCTAAGTACATTATTGGCCGGTTTATATTATATTTTTAGTTGGATTCAATCTATAATACTCACGAGTTAAGAATTTATTAATATATCAAAATATAAAATAATAGATTATGACAGTTTTCCAACCTTTGATGTTGACTGTGGTGTAATTAAAGATTGTTGTGAATACGTAAACATTAACCTGTTGACAAAACTGATGAAAATATAATTACCGGTCTGAATAAATCGATAAAGTCAGAAAAGCGGACTACGCACAACGATTGTTATCCGGGTTTTAATTGAAATTATAAAAAGGAGACTGGATGTATTTAAAAATTAAATAAAATAGTACTAAGAGTTAAAGTAATGTACAAGATAAAAATATCAGTATAACACAAGTGATATTGATGATAAACCAATGGAAATTATTATAGATTATAGACTTAACGCATACAATATATTATAATATTTGATAAACATGACAATGTTTTGACACATGTTAAGAACATGTAAATATTAATACTATAAATCTTTATAGAAATTGAATTACAAATGAAATTATATGACAAAAAATCTTGCATTGAATTGAGTTTTGTGTACTGCATGTTGTATACAGTTACAGTATACTCAGATTAAAAATTAATTATTTAATTAGCCATTGAAACAAAAATATCAGGTACAATATTATATACCTATTTTATTATGTTGTATGTGTACGAAAACTTTGACACTTTTTGCCTATTATGGTCATCCATTAATTACATAATTTAGACAGGGCCATTATTATATTTTTAAAATTCGTACTTGGGATGTTGACCCTAAATGAAATATCATGTTCGTTATTTATGTGACAAAGGACTACAAACTGATGTGCAGAACTTTGTGTTTAAAGTAATACGAAACGTACTTGGACACTTACGTACATATATATACGGTTTGATCGTACCTTCCGCTAAACAGCTATAATATGTACCTATATATCAATATAAAGTATCACAACTTTATATCCCCCAAAGAACAAGAAACTTGATAATTTGAAGTATAGGTACCAACTATGGAACATAAATAATGTATTGTACGCCTATTATCAATGAAACATTTTGGTTATTATAATGGTATTATTTACACAACAAAATCGTTTTTGATGTAAATTTGGCACCTCTGCGCAGAATTCAAATTATTTATGTTTTTATTCTTAATCATTAATTTATTTCATACGTTTTTCAGAATTTCAGTAGGTCTTCTGGGCAACTATAGTCCGGTGCCAGTAATCTACCGAGGGGCCATCCATTATATTATGCGACACCACCGTTGTCCATTTATTTGGGAAAAGACTTTCCTGGAGATTTGTCTTTGAGAGAGTCAACGACAGTGACGATGAAAAATGCCGAACACGTTGACAAAAAATAAAGAATCTCGGACGCGCCTTCGGCACAAATGACCACATATTACATAATTCATAAAAATAAAATGTTCTCTCGGCTTTGTGTGCTGCGCCTGCGATACTGTATTCAAGTTGATGTTATTTGTGTGCGTGCGCGCGTATACCTACCTATGTATATACATACATTTTTCCCCTGGTGACCTGAATGACCCAAACCGTGTGACGTTTTTATGAAAAACGACGTTCCATTGAAAATATTAAAATCGTAGAACGTTAGAAATTACTCGGATAGTTTTTGACGATACACCCATCTCTGTTAGGTTTCTCAATTTCTGTTTTTGAAGTATCCCCTCGCAGAGGGCGAGGAATATATCAATACATTAGCTTATTTTTTTCCCGAATTAAGATTTTACCTTTATAACGTTACAACAAATGGTATCATATTGTTACACCGACCAAATCCGATTGGCAACGAAATAATAAAATTCATTACATACATCGAAAACTGATTTATCGTAATCCGAAGTTTGTCTAATTGGTTTTTACTCTTTACCGATAGTTTAAAATAATTTTGTTGGTTTAGTTGTATTCCCCCCCCCACTCAATTTCATTCAGGTCACTCAAGTTTACTAGTAAATTATAATGTATTACATTACATTAATTATTATTATAAAACTCATTGCCGCACAAGGCGTTATCACTAATTTACACAATTAAATATTTTATTATTATCAGTTATTTGTTTACTCGATATTCACCAAAAGTGATTCAATATTCTCGCTGAACATATTGTTTTTTCTCTTCAGTATATATAATATTATGTAATACAGTAAAATCGGGTTGTGTTATGTTTATTTTGTTTTTCTCATAAATAAATTTCTTCCCCGACTCGGGCAACGGACGTCATATAGAAACGAATTTATTCGCTCGTATTTCATTTTCGATGTACATTATAAACACACACACACATACACACACACACACACACACAAACGGCGGACGCTCACGTGTTATTTGAAAATCTCAAAAAACTTGTTATACGACGAATAAGACAAATCTGGGTAACGTGCTCGGTATTATTTATGATAGGCCGTAAAACAAAGGGACAGGTCTGGACATTTCCACCCTCGGCCGCCCCATAACCCACTCTCTGACCGGAATTTCAGCCATTATATACTATCCGCGCACGAACTTGCGCGCCCTGTGCGAAAGCACATAAAAACATTTGGCTCGTCCACTTAACTTTATTTGTTTTTTTTTCGCTCTCGTACCGTTATGTTCTTGGTCCCTTCCCCACCGCTTTCGGGCACATGATTTCCCGAAAAATCCGACCGTGTTTATTATTTCGGTCGTACGCACGCTCGTCCATATCACGTGTATATATATACGTACACATACACGCAATATAATATATAGTAGTAAAATCTTCTTCGGTTTTTATGACTTATACGCTGCAATAATACGATGATGGCCGCGTGTTCGATGTACAGCACGCACAATCACCGTATAGTCGCCGTCGAATCCTTTCACATCGCCAAAACCTTTTAACCTAACAACTCTGCGTTTTCCCAATAACCAATATTTCAATGTGAAACGCATCAAAACGTCAAACACCCGGAGCCATAAGAGCCCTCGTGGTATTGCACAGCAGTAATCGAATCCAACACATATTGTAATTTATCACCGACTTGAGTATATTAAGTGTACGCGGATAATACCGTATGTATATACATATATATATATATATCTAGACTCATAAATATTGAAGATTTGAAACCGTCGCTTCGTAAGTATTATTGTTCGACGGACAACGCGTATTTATTTATGACAACATATTTTATCAATGAGCTTTATGGTATTATATTTATCATAAAAGCTTTAACTACCCGTTCTACAATACTATATTTTGGTACCAAATCGCAGCTGCGTTCGTTTTATAGATACAAACAATAATTATCATTATTATTGTTGGCTGACGAAAAATTGTCGGATATCAACTACGACACACCAATAGTAAACAGAAAAAAAAACCCCAATTAACTCCCCGTCCGTTTTAGTACCGGTGGTGTCCAGCCTACGATGGTAACTGACACTCCATTGAAAAAATCGAACTTCCTTTTCGACTGCACGGTCTAATAGTGAGTTTACTTTTAGTGATGTATAACGATAAAACTTAAGCAAATAGAGTCGTCCCATGGTAAAAATATTATATTTATTAATGATAAGCTTGTGAGGTTTGAAACTAAATTTTCTATCTTGAATAAAACACTCGAAGGCTTATTGATTTCTATATAAAGTCTAAAAAATATAAATGATAATCTTAAAACTGAAATTAACAATCTTCGAGATAAAATTTCTAGTAAAATTTGGAAATTTTCCTCTATGTCTATATTTAATTTCAAGTTTAGGGTCCAACAATAACTCAGCAAAAAATATATCATCTAAAGGCATGATCTTAGAAGCACAACATAGACTTTAAAAAGTAAAAATGTTAACATTATCTTTGATAAAGTTGAATTGCCTAATGAAGTAAATAATGATACAATAATAATTGCTAAAGATCTAATAGCTGACCTACATTTGAACATTCAAGCTAAACGTATCCAAATATTTTGTATAGCTGTAGTTATGGGCAATAAACAAATAACATTGATTTCTAAGTATAGTCTCTAGAATAGACTTTAAAGTCATTGGTTTAAAGTAATAACTAATTATTTTACTAATAATTTTAAATTTACAACTGGGCATTTCTTTAATTAAAGTTGAGAATTTTTCATTTAGAATTACACAAAACTTGTTAAAACGCTCATTAAAATGAGCACTAATTATTCGTATTTTAAGAATCAGTGGCCCCAACATCAGTTGATTTTGTCTTTGTTCTCTTATTGTTGATGGAAATTTTATAAATTTTGTTAAACTTCTTACAATTAATTTAGAAATTTGTTTAACACTTCTACTTATTGTTGGTTGGCTTATTCCAAGCAAATCACCAGAAACTGAAATAAGATATTTAAAAAAAACTTACCTTATACTTATTCTAATTTAAATGTTATAAAAATGGATTATCTTACTTGAAAATTGCCTGTTCCATGAAAACGTAAAACTGCTAAAAGTTTAATAAACGGTGGAACGGGCAAACCCCTCTTTGTATTTTCAGCGTTAGTCCCATTAAATATGAGAGGCATTAAACATTGTATCACTGAAGTTTTGGAAAATCTAGTGAATTAAGTAACGTATGCATTCATAGTATTATTATAGCATTGGTGCATGATTTAATATTTGAAAATACATTAAATTGATAAATTATTTTATAATTGATTATGACTATTATGATTGATTTTAGTTTTATAAAATATACTAACCTAAATCTGTTTAAAAATTCTTTGTCATTGTAATAATCAATGGGATTTTGCATATCTCTCACATATTTTTTAGGAACACGTTCATTCATATCAACACGATCATAAAAGTCAATTAAATTTAAAAATTCTTCCATATTCACTGTTAAATAATTTGTCTACTTTAATAATTAGGTGATTCAAATTTATGCAATGAAATAAAATAAATATGAATCATATATGATCATTTGATAGGTAGGTAATCATTAAAAGTACTTCTTAAACATAGTTGGTACTAAACTTTTAAAAATAGTATATTTAAGTAATACTTTTTCTTTTATTAAGCACAAGTATCGTTTGTGAATTTGATTTAAGTCATAAGCATTGATTGAGCAATACTTATTCTTAAGAATTGACTATGAACACGGCTCTATGTCTTGTGTGGGACACATATATTTTGACATATATTTCACGAAGCGCAATCGTGTTGCGATTTTTATTGGTAAAAAGGTAAAACGGGCGCAATCGTTCTGATTTGCTGGGCACAATCGTGTTACGTTTTTTGCATGTAAAAAGGTAAGACGGGCGCAATCGTGTTACAGCCATATTATACTATGTACTATTGTATTGTTTAAATGTTTAATACAATGTATAATGTAGTAATTATTGTTCTAAGAAATACTATACAATACGCGACGGCATACCTAAAACATGTTCAGCGAAAATGATTAGTTCTTCACCGACATCATCATGTTGAATTCAAGATGAACACGATCGGAAGAATATAGAAACCCAAAAGACCCCAAATATAATTTCGCCTCGTACGCTATCGGCCTACGCGATATTTGCAGGAGTGCGAATTTAATTTGGATAATAATGTTATTCGTGTTTCGGAAACGAACATATCTCGCCGTGAATCAAAAACAAGATTTTTAACGAATGGTCTTGTATAATTTTGTACGTAGGTATAATATAGGATGAAAAGGCAAACAGTTTTTCTACATTATATTATATCAAGCAAAGAGAAAAAAATAATACGCACGTCAGTACCAGCCCTTAAATGCGAATCGTGTTTACGACGACGGAGTCGAATAACGACAAAAAGATACTTGTCCAATTATATTTCCTAAATAACGAAAAGGTTGAGCGGTAGCCTAAGAGAACCACGCTGGAGGGTTAAAAAAATCGACGTAACCTCGAGGAAACAGAGATCGAAATTCAAATCCAAAATATGCGTTCAATAATATTATTGGAATAATATTAATATTAATAAATAAACGAATAATAACATGTTACATTATGTTACACGCGTAAGCTGACGACGCAGCCCGGAGCTAGTTCTTATGACATCCTAACTACAATAGCTATAGGTATAGGGTAGGAGTTTGTAGCTTTTACATTTTCTTTCTAAACAGTACCGTATATTTTATCAAAAACAAGACTCGATCTATACATCACAGAGTTTAAACATTCAAAATATTTGACAATTTTAGCAGAAAAATTAAATCTTTAATAAAAAAATTAAAATTAAATGTTTTTTTTAAATATTCATCTAATAAATTATCTTCTGACGACTTGAAAGTAAAATTGTGTCATTACAAAAATGTTTGAAAATTAATTATGTTTATTGATTGTTTATTAAATTAAAACTTTTGTTCTTGGAAATTCTTAAAGTTTTACTAAACTTGGGTATGTACAAAATTTCAAGGTTTGATTTCCAGTATTCATCTACCATGAAATGGTGATAATTCAACTATTTAAAGATGTAATAATAATATGAACCCAATTTTTAAAGTTTTTTTTTTACTTACAGATTGTACTCATAATTAATACCAAGATATTATTGTCCGATCGGTAGACAGATTTACACAGTCGTAACACTCGTAACGCAATCGGTTGAAAAACGTTTTTAAACCGATCAAACCGATAAGTGCCATTTACGAGTGCTCTGCTCTCGCACTATTAATCAGTCAAATTTGATGTGGAACAAGTCCCGTCGGTGAAATTTTAATACAACAATAATCGCTTTTACTATGTTTGAAAACCAAGACGGATTTTGTATTCTCAGGACGTGGTTTATACAAGTCTAGATGTGGGAATTAATAAAATCTTATAAAACACTAAAAAGTAAAATATTATCCACTAAAAAATACACAATTTTTTTGGATTTTTCAATAATTTTCGTAGAAATCATTATGTATTTTCCTGAGAGTACTACGATCCGGCACAGATTTATTCATGTGAAAATTCTACGAATTCTCTGCAATATGGGTCGTTTAATTTAATATAATATCTGCTTTAATCATTGCACGAAATAGATATAGAGATTAAATCTTAAATCAACTACGTTTAATTGAAGAGGGAGTAAGAAATTGCTGCTTTTTGATTGTACTTGTTTTTTGCTAGACGTTCCTTGTTTGATTTATATGTTTTGATGTTGAGATATATTGAATTATCCGTAAAACATTATCTGAATTAAATCTCGTATTTCACACAATTTTCAATTTTTATATGAAAAAGTAAAACAATTGTCTGCCAGCCATTTTCGAACAATAATTAATTATTGAATAATTATTGAGACGTTTGAATCGCATGCACTGCGGTTCAGTACATTATTAGCACTCGGAAAAATTTCGTTTGGAAAATCACGGATAACATCAATTTGAATAGGTGATGCTCCAAGCATTATTGTTTAGTTTTAATGTTATCACGGCCACGCGAACGTAAGTATTGACGCTGTAATGAATTAGTTACTACACACTATATTGCACTATACAAATTAATCATTTAATACAACTACGTCATAAAATATAAATCTCAGCCATAATAATCAGTTATACAACATACAGGTATGTATATTTAACCTATGTCAGTTATATCCTTTATTTGCGCAACATATACTATTGCCGTGACATTACACACAATTATAAGCAGGTTACGTACCTGTAGGTACATAATACAATAATGTCAAATCGTAAAACGTACATACATTTTCAAATTTAATTTTAAACTACAATATTATCTATGTAATATATACATAACACTTCTTTATTAGTAATGGAAAAATCTACCTACATATTAAATATTTATAAAAAAAAAAATATATGTAGGTAATACGTATATTCGATTGCTTGCACAAACAACATTCATTTAAATTAGTAATTATTAGAATAGTTAGGTCATATGTTAGATAGAATTTAGTAAGTACCAATATCTTCACCTGTGATTGGCGAGTTCCTTATAAAAAGGAATTCGTTCCTTTGTCGTTCCTTTAAAAAATGAACGAGTTCCTTCTTTAGTTCCAAATAAAATAAAAATTCTTATTTAATCATAAATTTTTTTTTTATTCATAGATATACTTTAGTGCTTTACCTAGTACCTAATGACTAAAGACTAACTTTAACGATTAAGTTCGATAACGATTAACGATCACAAAAAATAAATATTGGCAATATTGAATATTCACACTAAGAAAAAATTATTTTATTTTATATTATTTACATATCTGTGTAAATTGGAACTCGAAAGGAACGAACAATATTTCGTAATTTTTCCTTGAAAAAAAGAACTAGTTCCGTTCCTCGTTCTTTTTTAATAAAAAGGAATTCGTTCCTTTTGGAACTCGTTCCTTCCAAACACTGATCTTCACCTATCAGTTATTTATATTAATTAGAGTACAAAATATCATTTTTTTTGGTAATCTGGGTAATCTATTAATCCCTTTCTCAATGCTGACGACATAGTTCTGATAAATATTTAGCAGATTCCCCCCGCGAGTCTAACTTGTCCCATATTGTTTCGTTTATCGAGTTTTAAAGCCTTTGTAAATTTAACAAGTTCAGTTGTAACAGTTATAATGGCTAAAATGTCTAAAAGACTGTAAATAGGTATACTTGGAAAAAAATCAAGGAACATATTTTCACAGCTTACATTCACATTTTCAGGAGTAGCTCTCATTGTTAGTATGTTATTTTATCATTTCTAATTCATTCAAAAGTCAAAACTCTCCAATATTATAATTGATCGGCATTTATTTTATTTAAGTATTTTTTTTTTACTTGAAAAAGCTTTTTGCACAGTACAATTACAACTACGTACAGCTCGACAATTACAAGTAAAATATTACAATTGAGGGCTATTTTAAATAAAATCAATACATGTTAAACATACAAATTTCAAATATACAATATAATATATCGGTAATAATTATGTTAACCGGCATTTAGTTAATTATTAGTTATGTGCTTTCTATCTGACCCAAAGTCGTTTAGACTGGTAACCAAAATTCTCTCCTAAATGCTCATTATTTTTAACTTCAACACAGGCAATTATGTTCATATTCTGCTGATAATATCTACGTGTTACGTGGCCATACAATACTTGAACATGAAATACTGTTTAGTACTAATATACCGTAGAGCACTATAAAAAGACAAGTGTTCGAAACTTCTGAAACTCATAATTTCAACTCGTACTGGGCTTGAAGTGGTATATTTATGTTTTATTTTAGTGCTTTAAAGTCAAAATAACTATAAAGAATGTGCTTAATGCGAAAAATACAATTTCCAAAAGAAAAAAAGGTCCATAACACTCAAAAATTGATCGACCCTATCTACAAGTGAAATTACACCACTAGATCAAAGTCATCTAGGTAACAGCGTATGTATTAAAATATTTAGATAATAGCTATTTTTATATATTCTTTCAATCAACAGTAATTATTATTATCAAAATGTTTTTAAAAATACAACTTTACAACGCAATACAACTTTAATAATAAACTGACCTCCGTATAGTTGCCAACACAAGTACTCCAGCTATACTGCTTACTATTGTGTAAACACTGTAAACTAATGTCTGGTACGATATAATACCTTAACTAAATTAGGTTAACAATGTTTAAAGCACAGTCTATTTATATCAGTTACAATAATTTAATTTAGAATTTAAAAATATGTTATTACTTATTAATATAAGTATAAATTAATTAGTATGTTGTTATAAGTCAAGGAACATACATTTTATACTGGGTTTCAATTATTTATTTTTTCATTTTAATTACTAACATAAATATAAACATATTAAAACAATAAATATAAATACATAGGTTCATATCTTAGTTATGTCATGTGAATGGGTTATAAAATTGGTATATAATAATTTAAATTGTTCTATGTAAAATAATAGTTAAGTACATAACTGAAATTTATAAATACATAAATATTATGCACACAAAAGCTTACAGTCAATATGCTGCATTCTGTATATAACAAGTTCAAATATTTATTTAAACATTAAAAAAATTAACTATTACATGGTTTTTTAAATTGCAACAAAAAAATATTTAATAATATAATATTAACAAATAATACATCTTAATTGATAAACATTTCAATACATTTAAGCACAACAATAATTAACAGTCAAGTGTCAAACAATCTTGATTGTAATTATTAGAGAGACAATGAAAAGAGTTAAATCAAATTTATTCTTTTATGTAGTTCTAACTGGATTTTGGCCTCAGAAATTTCTTAGATGAATGGCCTAAAGTCATAAACTTCTTTAAAGTACCCTTGCTGTGTGATGAATTTGAAGGGGATTGGGATGGCGATGAATCCTCTGGTTTGTCTTTTTTTGATTTTACCTTTTTGATATTCTTCAACAGTCTTTTGGAAAAGGTCTTCTTGCCATTCACTACTGATATGTCTACTGGTTTAATACATGGCAACGTTTCATCTAAAATAATTTTTATCAATTATAATTTATTCTTTAGTCTATTATAAATCAATATATATTAAATACTATAACTCATAAACCTATTTGTACTATTCCCAATACATACTTAAGCACACATCAAAAATACAATTTTTACACTTTCTCTACGTCTCACAATTAATAAGTACAGTTGTACCTTATAATGTTTATTAGAATTTATAAAGATACTTAATATCATAATTAGCCATTACACATTAATAAACAACAATGAATTGATTCAGACAAAAAAAAAGGTTATAAATGACTTGATTTAACATGCAAAAACGATAAAACATCAAATCAAAAATAGATTTATGTGAAATGTTGGTTAAGGGCTATGGTCTGCTAATTATTCCGATCATTTTTTATAAATAATAAAACAAAACAAAAATTTATAAATGGCGAGTACTCGTAATTGTATATGTATAAAAAATAAAAATTGTTTTATTTTTATTTTTCTTATATATAGTTTTTAATAATTTGTTTGATAAAATATTATAAGTGTTGGTTATCAATATTTTAATATTAAAACATATTTTAAGTATTCATTTTTAACATTTTTTTTTTCAACACGCATTTGAAAATTAGCAAACCAATATTATGTATAAGATTGTGTAATATAAGCTTAACTTTCATTAAGATATAAATTCACAATACTACTTAAATTTAATTTTTGATTTTCATACAATACTAATAGTGATTTAGGAAAAACAATTTAAGTCTTGATATAGCAGCTTAACTAACAAGAATTAATTTATAACTATAATTTCTAAAAGCTTGGAGAAAAATGAAATGAAAATGAAATATAAAAATGCAAAAATAATATTAATGGAACTACAGTAACAATAAACATGAATATACCACACCACGTTAATAATCAAGATAAAACAAACTGTTGTCATACACATGCAATCACCTTAAAAACGAACAAAACATCATTCAGCAAATCATTAATGGTGACAAACATATTTTATACTAGTAAACTATACGATGGATATTTTTTGAACCTTGAGCAAAAGTTCCAATTTGATTGAAGACACTACGATCTTCTTCAGCTTCACGCAATCTATCTTTTTCTAGATTTTCAACGATTTCATTACGCCTTTCCACAACTTCAACCAATCTATTGACATTGAACAAATAGTATACTTAAACAAATTTGTTATAATAATATGTTTGTACACATTTTCAACACCAACCTTTGGATAAGTTCTTCTTCTCGTGCTTTTTCGGTATCAGTTTTGGTGTGTTCAGGTCGAGCCATTAATACACGTATCTGGTATTCTAGTTCAGCATGTTCTTCTTCTAAATTATGTTGTCTTCGTCTAAAAATATATTTTATATTAATTTTTAGATATTAAGTAGGAATTTTCAATATCAAATACATACAAGTACATAAGTTCAGCGTGTTTTCTAAACAGTTCATTTTTTTCATTGACTAATTCAAACAATTGCAGCACCATTTCTTCAACATCAACATTGTTTAAATCTAAAACACAATTATTTGAAAACAATAAACACAAATCTATGTTCTTACAACATACCTTCATTACACTTCAACCTGATATCTTTTTCCAATTTCACTCCTTGTCTCTCAAGCTCTTGCTGTTTTATTTCTATGTCTAATAATTCTTGTTTGATATCTTCCATAGGCATGGGTTTAATTCGTCTCCTTTGTGGTATTGGACATTGAGGAGCTGGCCCTTTCTTTCTTTTCCATTTTCCATGTGTACTTTTATGTAATCTATAATTTTCTTGATTACTTGGAGCTGATGAAGGTTCACTGCCACTACAACTGGAATCGTCTAAACTATTTGGAGATGATGTTAGCATACTATTTGAACAATCAAGAGATGGTTTTGATTTTGGAGGTAATGGAGCCGGTTTTTTCTTCCGGGGAGTGTTTGAATAAGAAGATATACTAGAAGCACTACTTTGTTTACGATGAGTTTGATGTCGAGGTTTCAACATAGGAGATAACATCGTTCTGAAATAAAAACAAACATATGTAATCATATTAATTCCAACAAATAAAAAACATATACTAGAAATTATATTACCAACAAAATAAATCATTTAATTAAACACAGTATAAAAATAATTACTATAATAAACTGAGTTAATGGTATGAATTAAAAAAATAGGTGTTAAAAGAAAGTACTGAATGCAAACCACAGATGTATTTGCCATGAAATATGACATTGAGTTTTAACTCATAAATAATTGAAAAATTAGAACCTTTTGCTTTAACTATCAAAAAATATAAAATGGATCATTAGAATAATATTAATTTAACTGTTTGATCTGTACTGATAATAATAAATAAAACTTAAAATTTTACATAAAAAAAAAATCAAAATAATATTCTAAAAATAAACTGTAAAAAAAAAAATACTTTGATAAAAAAAAAACATCCAAAATTAAGTATAAAATTCTAACCTAGGTTTGGGCAAAGGAGGTTGAGGCAATGTTTCATTCTCATCTTCATCACTTGAAAACGGATTCAAACTAACATTTTTTTTAACTTCTGGTTCTACTTCGTCTTCTAAATCCGATTCAAATGGATTCGTGCTTTGTTGTTTGTCTTTAATGTGATCATCATCATCTTCATCATCAAAAGGATTTAATTCATCAGGGTAATTATTTTTTTTTGGAGATTTTATTTTCTTTCTAGGACTAGGAACAGGTACCTCTTTACTACTCTCATAATAATCCATTTTAAGTAATTTATTTGCGAGAGTTTTAATTTCAAAATTTTCGGGAGATTCAACTAGCTCTTCAGAAAGTTTACCTAATGGACATTCTAGGACTTGTTTTAAATCATCCGATAATGGAATCTGAATATCTTTTGGTGGTTCAACAAGAGCATTTTCAATCAATTCTTCATTCGATTGATTTTGATCTTCTGGCAAAAATATATGATTTAATTCGTCTGATTCGAGTGGATCATCAGCTAAAGTTAGTTTACTGTCTGGTTCAATAGAAGGAACAATTGTTTTGTCTTCTGACTCTACTAAATTGTCTTCCTTGGGTTCGTCCACAACCACATCTGAAAGAGTTTCACGACTACCGCTGGCACTCACAGACGTTTTCATTTCACTAGACTCTTTTTTGTCACTAACAATGACACCACTGTCATTATCATCACTAGTAATTTTTTCTTCGGTTACCGAATCAGTCATTTTAAGTGTGGCTGGCCGCTGCGCTTTTTTCGACGCTTTCACGTCGTCTGTACAATCGGCAGCAGCCAATGTTTCGAACAGAGCTCTACGATTACCAACCAATGAACCAAGCCCGTCTTCGACCGATGGGGATACCATTCGCTCTTCGTCTGGACACGTTTCACAGCAGTACTTTCCGTCTTGAGTCTCGTAGTAGTTCGCCACACTTAGCAGAGCACCACATCGGGCGCACTTGAAACATGTTCGATGGAACAGATGACCAGATATAAGCAGACGTTGGGCTAAAAACACGGACTGGTTGCAAACTTTACAACCGCCAACGCCTGCACCTAACTGAAACAAGCCAAATAATAAACAATTGTTAGCTAAACTATAACAATAATAATATATATTCTACTGTACACTGGTCAATTAAAAAACGATATACTTATTATTCATTAATTTATTCATTATTATCAATCAACATTTTATTTGGATTTTTTCTACGACCGTTAAGTGTTAACCTATAGATTTACTTCATTGGTATAAATGTAAAATGAAATACCTATAAGCACACTAAAGTTAAAACGACGCGAAGATATATTGGGTTTTCCATGATGAATCAAGAATATTATTGTCAACGTTCACTTAATCACTTTAATCAGAAATATCAATATTAGAAAAATAAAGTTACAAACAAAACGTCTATGGATTGATTACTTTTAAGAAACCGTTTAAAAAACGACGCTTGAAACTCGTAAAATAATACATTACATAGGATAGGGTCTGTCAACTAATAATTATTGGTAATAATTTAGTAACGTTGGTAACGCAGGTCACGGATCATATTCTCAGTTTTTTATTGAGAGCCGCATTAAATATAAAAATATAAGTCATTAAGTTCCAATTTTAATATCTAATACTTGTACATTTATTGATATCAGAAATCATTTAATGAGTTCCATTGCTTGAGGTCTCTTGGTGTCCATATAAACAATTTCGAATAAAATATATTAGTGGAGAAAAATGTAGCATTTTAAAAATAATGTGTTGAATAAGATAGATTATATCGTAAAAATACAGTATCTACGAATCAAAAACAAAAAATGAACTTTATTTTTATTACGATGTGAAATATAAAATTAAAATTTTAGATACCATGAAAAATATAATACGCAGGACTACTGAAAAAAGTTAAAAGAATTGCTGGCGTCTCGTATAGAATATCAGTTATTGTTTCAGAATCATTTTTAAAAAGTAATAACTATAAATGTTTCTTTTTTAAAATTTGTTCACACTCTAAATAAGATAAATGTATTTAAATTAAATACATGATTGGATAATTAAGATTTAAAAACAACTACATCAAACATTTTAACTGATAAAAATATTGTGTGGTATTTTTTTAATAGAAAGTAGTGTTAATTGTTATGATGAATCTGGTTATAGAATATTTGAAAAGTCAAACAATAAAAATCATTTACTACAATAAATACGATAATTAATGTATATTCAATTAATTTTTTTAATGTATATTCAATTAATTTTTTTAATGACCAACGTATTCACTAATTTGTTTAGATAAGTATATCATATTAAAGGTTAGCAAAATATATTTATTTTAAAAGGTTAAACAACAAGTACTGTGCCAATGCCAATTAATAAGTATGAGCTATCATTTAAAAATTATAAACTATGAAATACTGAAATGCTGTTTACGTTTATTTTTAATGTTAAAAAACATGCGCACCATAGTGAAATTAAAATTAATTAAAATTGATTACTCGATAAAAATAAATAACTATAATATGCATCGGTAACATTCACACGTACTTAACAATTTTGTGACATCGGCCATAATAAACAGAACAGGTGACTAACAAACAGATAATATAAATGTTATCAAACCATAGTACAATAGGTATATAGACAAAACTGGCAATTAAGGTTGTTGGTAGTAAAATAATAGAAATGATGAGACTCCTAGATCGGGTGAGTTACAGGAACGGCTGAATAATATATTGCTGTATGGTCTTTTAAATTTAAAACCAATGTATCATTACAATTTATAAGGTAGGTTTAACTTTTGATTGGAAATTTCAAATGGTTATAAATTATAATAATATATAAAATAAGTACCCAGTTTCAACTGTTTAGAGTTGTTATGACAACCAAAATATCAATCAAATAACTAAGATCGTAATCAAAAAATTACATCCTCAATGCACCAATTAGACGAAGTTCATACAAGAAAAGTTATTGGTTTGTATACATTGGAGCAAAACAAAAAATGAAAAATAACACACATCATGACATAACCAATACATTCCACATTTAGAATCTAAAATTAATATTCAAATAGAAAAATTTCTATTAGTAAGTTTAAAATATAAGATGCGCTTAATTTATTTATTAATGTATAATATAAAATCAAACGTTTTGTTTTAATACAGAAACTGTATACAAACTATACCATTACGGCGTTAATCCAGGGTTCGAGACTTGTTGCATTTACATATTCTTTAATAATTACTGTAGAATAATCTAAGTAAGATATAAATCTGTTTTAAGACAAAACTACGGATTGAAATACAAAAATTTTAAATTCACATTTTTGCATATTTGATCGGTTTTCAAGCAAAATGTATATTTAACAAATTTTGACAATTAAATTGTTATTTAAAAGATATTTAAACAATATTAACTCATTTTTATGTTTTATGTTAAGTAAAGTTATTTTTAAGGTTAACATTTTTAATTTATTTTTTCATACATCGGTCAATATACCTGATCATAGAACGAGTTATAGCGTTTTCTATTTGTAAATTAATATTATATAGTATACACCTACACATATAATATAAAAATATAGTATAATAATATAATATGGTTTTAGCAATAAACTACTGATTAAAATATTGCCGTATTGGCGTTGCGTACAGTAATTTAGATAATAGATTTCAGTTTGTTATTTTATAAATCAAATTTTTTAATAGCTAAATTTAAAAAAATTCAGTTGCATATTTCTGTTATTTTAAGCGCATAAGTGCATGCATATTTCCTACAATTTGTGTGTAATAAGTCCTGAACCCTAATTGTTACAAATTACGACTTACTTTTTATCCACATAAAAATGATTTTTTCACTATTGTTGAATTTGAAAGTAAATAAATAGAAACTAATAACAAAAAAATACGAACATAAGACTAATAATCGAGAATAATATTATATTACGACTGTGTTAAAATAATTGGATACCAAAAATAACAACAAGACGTAAATAAAATAAGTGAACAAAGTGATATCACGACATGAAAAGCACTATTAAAAAATAATAACTACCTAGTTAATAATAAATTTATTTAATTTTCTTTAATGAAACATAAATCTATAGTAAATAATACTATTATTAATTTACTTTAATCTTAAATAGTTACGTGCGGCGACGAATATAACTAGGCATTAGGCAAATCAGCAAGGTCATAAACTCAACGACATTCAGCGATAAACCACAATAAATTAAAAGTAGTGATATTTGTTGTAAGTAAATCGGATACGCGTGTAATTGTATACAACTTCATTAATAATTATGTGCCTGGGCATAAAAAAATAATATTAAGGACAAGAATTACAAACTAATGACATTCGATAAAATTAAACTAAGAATAAATGATAATATTATATTTTATAGCCATCATGAACTGTGTCTGTGTGACTTTTGGTCAGTATTTACAAACATATAACTTGCAACAAAAAAATAGATTTCATCACTCCGTTCAGAATCTAAAAACGATGACTTTTACCAATGAGTCATATACAGTCGGAACTAGGTGTGTAAAATCACCACGCCTTGTTTGCTATTCAATTGTTTTTCCCTATAGGAACTATGTTATTTCAAATAATTGGCACAATGCTAAATGGAGAACATCCCATACAGTCAAGAATGAATGTTCAATTATAATGTTTACTATCCTATATATTATTTGTAATAGAAGTTTTAAAATTTGGATCATAAAATTGAATAGCTTCATAATTGTCATTTAGTTCTACTAGGTATACAATTTAATTTAAATTAGATAATTATTATCATCAAAAAATTTTTAACTTTTATTATCATTTTAAATCTTATAATATTATTTGCAATATGTATATTTATTATTAACTGTTATAAATATAGGAATCTTTTTATAGGTAATTATCAAACAAAAATCTCAAGTATTATTTTTATCCGTAAATTCAATTTATTAAATTCAAATTTAACCAAAATTATTTAGTTGACAATATTTTCAGAACAAATCATAATGTAAAATTAATTATTTTTGTTTTAAAATATTTCCCTGATGTTTCTCTGTAAAATGCACTGAACCTACTAACGCTTAAATCAAATATTTAAAGTAAAATTTAATACACAAATAAAACTACAGAAACTAATTACATAATAACAATATATATATATATATATTTTTTTTTAAAAAGTAGCATAAAAAATTAATATAGGTAACTCAATATAACTTAATAATAAAAACGGTAAAAAATATAATTAAACTAATGGTCGATGCAGGTGCAGTGGTAAATATATCAATAAAAAACAATACCTATTTTATCCATAGTATAAGCTATACTTAGTTAAAATTTGCTCAAGCAATCTACACATGCATAATCTACAATAACTTTCACCACACAACCCAAAGCATGTTCATTTAAATAAATACATATAAATAAATATATATATATATATATATATATTATACATGTACATATATATTATATACGTCCATATTTTACCTTCTAGCAGTAGATCTCAGGCTTATAAGATCCCATAAGATCCAAGCTATCCTCCTGGACAATAAACAAAAATAATAATTTGTTTGGGTTATGCATAAATCAAAATTAAAAATATGGTACATTTTGACGAAATAAATTGTTTTTATAAGAACTCATTATATATTCATTAATAATAAGTAATAATAATAAAATTATTATATTAATTAATGTTGAAAAACATTTAAATTACAATAAAACTATAATTGGCTGACCATCCAAACTAAAAAATAAGCATTTTGTTTATAACTATTTTATTCCCAAAAAGTAAATGAAATAATTAAAATAGATATCATGAAGCATAGTAGGACTTATTATATTTACAATTTACTCCGCCAAAGAAATATGTAAAAATACATAAATAAATAAGATCATAATAAAAAACATATTTATTTAACCATATTAATTAATACATTTTTTAACAAATATCTATTTTGGCTTAAGATGAAGAAGTTATTATTTTATTTTTTAAATTATCTCACTTTAATTTTTATAATAGATATAATAAAAATAAAAATAAATCGCTTTATATAATATATAAACTATTCATAACTAATAAATATTACTGAATTAATTTGAAAATTATATGACAATTTGGAATTATTTAAAACTTTCATCTTTCAAAATTATAAGTATTATTACTTATAGTTAGTACTTTTTTTTTTTTTTTTATTTATTTTTTTATTTAGCTATCAGTATATAACTATTTAGTTTGACAGTTACAGTTAGAACTTAAGTTAGTATTTAAGTTATTTTTATCTTTTTATTATTCAATTTCATCATGTAATTAAATATTGTAATTAAGGCTTTTAATATTGTTAAAAAAAAAAAAAGATTAAATTTAAAATAGTATTTTTAAAGTTTCATTATTATTTAAGTATACTTATTTTTTTTCTATTTTTCCTTTTACGAATTGCTTCCCTTAGCACTGCTTAGCTTTTATGGAGGAGTTGCAATATTTATAATTTATATACTAAACAAAATTGTAATTAGATTGTTGCAAATCAATTATTATTATAAGAGTGAGTATACTTTTTAGAAATAACATTTTATTAGTAAAGAAACTAAAAACTTCAAAACTTTAATTTTTTTAAATTTGTTTTGTCTAGTAATGAATTTTAAATGTATTATCATAATATAAAAAATATACATCATAAAATAGTTATAATGATTATATGATGCATTGGTACACAACATATAAATATGATAAAATATAATATTGACAAGTTAATAAATGTGTATTATAAATCTTTAATTTATTTTAGTGATTTAAAAGAGTTTTATTTTTTGTTCTATATTTTATTATAAATATTATCAATCAACATTGCTAAGAAATACCATAGCTGGTAGATACAAACACCCAAGTCAATGTAGCATAAAAAATAAACTTTTCATTTTTTATCCTTTAGAATGAAGATTGTTTTCAAGATAAATAATTTAGATCTATAAACACAAACAAAATTATAACATTCTTTAAACAAATTTTTTTTCTCTTGGAAGTATTTATCTAAAAATGTTAAAATCAACTAAAAAATATTACAATACAATTATATTAATATAATAAGAAAATATATTTTGAAAAATATGTTCCTACCTCTAACAACAAAAATTTAAAATTCCAAAATTAAATATATTTAGTTTAGTTTTCATTGATAATTTAACCCATTTATTTTACATTTAAAATTGTTTTATATTATTGATTTAGATAAATTATTGAAATGCAATACCGACATAATTTAATTTAAAATAAGATTTAATTAATTTGAATGATAAATTAATTTTTATTTAAATTTATTTCTGCAATCACAAAGAATACTGAATAGGTATATGGATATTTAATATTTATGATAATACAAAATATAAAACCAAATTTATGGATACTAATGTAAAAGTATGGCAATAAAAATGTGAAATTAAAAAAACTAAACTAAGTTATAAAAAAAATTGAAAACACACAAAACACAGGGTAATATTGGCAGTATTCAACACATTGTGGCATTCAGGAAAATGGTCTGCAGAGCCAAAAACAAAATTTTAATTCTAATAATTTCAAAAGCTAATAATGAATGATTTTTTATTATAAATTGAGCTTCGATAAGGTGTTAAAAATATGAGGAAATATAAAATTGTATTCACCTTAGTTGGAGGATTTTGGCTAGGTCCTGTATTAGTTCTTGGTCGCTCAACTGTGGTCGGCGATTCTGGAGAGGTTTTCACTGGTGTTGTTGCTGTTGAGAAAATTAAATGTATTAATAATAACTAGATAGTAGAAACACAAACATATATGTAACCAAAACTGAAAGGCGTTGGTAGAGAAATGAACAGTAGCTAAGCAATAGCTAGTGAGCGGGCATATTAATGAATAAAGATGCGTGGATGCCACACTAACAATAAGTCACGAAAGAAAATTTTATTATTCTGTGAGCATAACATATCGCAATTGACTGCATCCTCAAATCGCGAATAAAAGAATAGCAGTGTAATGAAACAATTTAATTCTAACTTTATGACATTTATACAAAGATACGGATACCAAAAATTCTATTCTAAATATAACATTATATAGAAAAAAAAATGAAAGATAGTCATTTGTAAACGTTTATATAGAATAAAGAATATGGATAAAAAAATAAGACATACTTAATAAACGACATACAAAATGTTGTGGAATATCTTTGAAACGTACGTTTAGTGAATCAGATAATTCCTTTCATTAACAAAACGTCAAAAACACAAATATTAAGTTGTAAATAAATTAATCATATACTGACTATTTTTGATTTATAGCAAAAACTATAAACAAAGTTTTTAATAACGAACAGATTTTCATTTCAGCCAATAGTTAATAATAAAACAGTAAAAGAGTTTATAATTAAAATTATGTCATTTTTTAATTAATATTTTTTTAACTATATCTTTGACAATCTAGAAAAAAATTATTTGGCATCGATATAAGTTAAAACTATAAAAAAAAAAATGTTCTAATCATTTCTAACTCTAACCTACCTACATTAAAAATGGGTTATAGTATTTTTCCCAAACTTAATATTCAATTATTATTAATAATTATCATAATATGACAATAATAAGATAGTTAAAATGAAACATCAAAATAAAAAATAAATAAATCATAACAAAAAATCAACTACATTTTTGTAAGTAGTATAATATACTAATATTAGAACTCTAATTACAATACTGACACTAATTATTCAATACAAATATGCAATTATGCAGATGTACAAAAAAAAAAACAATTAAAAAAAAACAAACATATTTTTCTTTACAGGCCATACAAATAATACAAACCTGAAGTAGTTATTAGTATTATTAGAGAAAATGGTGGTAGTAGTATAATATGTGTAATCATATATTACATATAATATAATTACATATATAATATATTTAATCTATAGTGTAATCAACTATTTGACCCTTATGAACTCTTATGATCGAGTACAAATTAAATCTACAGACTGGTGGCCAAAAGATCAAACACAAAAAATTGTACAACATAACCTCTCGTACAAGGGTCAAATAATAAAAGGACCTCTAGAACTGAATATCGAAAGAATATATTTTTATTTTTTCGCCAAGTAGCGTAACGAAAACCAGTTTCCCTTTGGAAGGACATCGCAACATTGGCTATGTGTAAACGTAGGTAACGTTAGGGCCGTATAAAACATAGTTGATTATGCAGAATTATATATTATAATGAATATTACATAAAATAACGAATTTTTATCTTAGATAATTTTTAAAAAAAAAGTAGTTGCATGCACTAACTATTACAGTTTCAACTTTTTCTATTTTATTATTTATTTTTAGATCATCTAAATCAAATGGTTTGCCTGTCTTTGCAATTTAGGAAAAGCATAGAGGGTAAATTTTATCACCATCAGTGAAAGTTTTCATTGGGATCAACGCGCACATGTGACCTTAATAAATTACAGTGTAGCGAGAACCGGTTTCGTGTCTCTCTATCTCACTCAATTACTCCCTCTTGTTATACGTCGAGTTGCCAAACGGCACTGCTAAGTTAATCAGCAATTGCACTGCAGTATACGCACTCAGCACTGGCCTAATGTAGAAACGTTTTTAACTCCGCCTATCAAACTGAATACAAGAGTTTTCAAAGGTTGTGAGGCTACAAAAACCAGTGGTGAATATCACGATCAATTACAACATATTTGTAGTTTCTAGCATTTATCATTTCATAGACATACAATATAAACAATTAAAATGTATTATGAATTTGTATCTTTCAAAATAAATTTACACATTAACCTGATTAATATTTTAAACATCAAATCAAATTTAATGAATACTCAAAAAAGCTAAATGCTAAATTCTTATTACATATTCACAAATATATTTATCTATGTAACAAAGAAAGTTTACAATATTTAATACGTTATATTTTCAAAATTATCAAATGGATAAAAATTGCAAGTTAAAATAAATAGAAAATTAAAATACACGTTTATAATTTTGCTAAATCTTTAGGGTATTTTCCAATTTATTATAATAGGTCATATACTAATTAGTAATTATGATACCTATTATATAATTATATACCTCATAGGTGGTCTGTTATAGGCTTTACCATTCGACAAAGTCGATCACACGAACCTGATAGAAACAGGTTTCCTGTCACTATTTCCGGCAGACTAGCGTATACATGCGTGATGCGTGCATGTGCACCGACTTCAAATTACTATCCTGGTAGAGAGGGGTCTACTAAAAAAAAATTATTAGGAAAATATCATAGTCACGAACTTGATTTTATTTTTTCTTGTAGGAACATATTACTCATTGCACATGTCCAGTAGTTAAAAAATTATAGGCAATTTTGGAAAAGACTGTGTAAATACTTTACATACAATAACAAATCATTATAAACACAGTACTCGTCGTAATCATGAATATAAAACGCATAAGAATACAATAATAAATACGGTACCTAGATATAACCATACAGTAGATATCTTGAAAAATATATTGAAGGAATACCGTTAAGGCGTTAAACTTGTGTGAATAGTTTATTAAAAAAAATCATCAATTATATAACTACCTCAATTAATAAATAGTAAAAATAAGCATCAATAATCAAGTTAAAACAAAATATATTAATAAATAAGTAATAAATAATAAACATATTATTTTTCTTATTATGCAAATAAAAACAATTCATTATACTATGGTAACATTTCAATGAAAAACTATATTCTATCAAATAATTATAGACTATGGACTAAATAAATCTAAAATAAAATCGACATAATAATAACACCTTACCTTGCGATGAAAATGTCTGATAGAATTGTGATAAATAAGTTAATATCGATAATCTGTCGGGTATTTCAACACAAACCATGTCTTCCGGGTCTAAAAGTGCAGGAATCCCAAGATGATTTTCAGCAATTCGAAAAGCTAGTTCATTATTGCCGTAAACATCACTTTTGTTCAAATTATCATAATCACTGAAATTCATATATTAAATAATACATTATTAAAATATCTAAATATATAAACGTGAAACCACTTTCTTTGAAACCACTAAACCGAATTAAGCTAATTTTTTTTCTTTTTTTTGGTCGTAATTGATTGAATTTTACAAGGTATAGACGAATATTTTTAAAAAATCTACTGATAATGTGTGAATGGGTCTCTCTTATATACCACCCAGTCACATGGCAAATTTTTAATTTTAGTTGTCATAGTAATGCAACAAATATTTATTTTACAATTTTACAATTGAAGTACGTAAATAATTGTAGTGTAAATTAATATAGTTTACAAAAATAAAAATATATATTAGGCAATAATTATAATTGTTAGAGATTTTCCAAATTTTAATTTCCAAGGGGGTAAAAGAAATAAAATGGTTACTAGGGTTAATTTGTAAAAACCAAATATGACAACTGACAAGGGTCTGAATAATGTATGGAAGTATTCTATTCAAAACTGTGCACGTCTAAGTCGATTCCGTGCAAAGCTAGGTAACTCAGCTAGTTTGTTATAAAATTCAATTATTGAAGAGATTAGGAACAAAAAAATCCAAGAACTGCATCTATGACTGATATTTTGCCACGGTAGTGATTTTCTGTTATATGTGAGAGCTTCTTTTTCTATGTATTGAAAAGTTAATTAGGTTCAGGCAATTTTCTCGTCTATTTATTTATTTCAAATATAAACCTCCCTGATGTTTTTGTTACGTTATAAGCGTGTTTCATTATTATAGTTGTTATTTTCTTTTTTATTTCTTATTTAATAGAAGATGAGAAAAATACTAATTTCATGGGCATGGAAAATATGGTACAATAACCGAAGCGAATTATAGATTTGAAACATATATTATAGTATAATATACGTGATACTGAAATGAAGCGACCTTGACTTCATATAGGTACAAAGATAGTTAAAATATTAGCAGCTACAAGTGAGCTACTAGACTATAAAAAGGTTAATAATCTTTAAAAAAAAAATTAGTTTTAACAGTATAATTACATACTTTTATTTGTTTTTAAAATATTTAAAATATCTAAACACCAATTTAATTAATAATTACAATTTATAGATTTTTAAAACTTACGATCTAAAAAAAAAACTACAAATATTAAAAATTTAAACATGAACCAAAACAAAACCATAATATGTAATACACATAATTTAAAATAGACTAGGTATATAGGTTAATTACTTAATAAAATAGAAAATTAAATATACTTACATCAAATCGGGCCTAAAGTGGTGAATAAGAGCACAAAATGCAAGTCCATCCTTCCATGAAGTAGACATATTTTCTATAGACACCCCATCATATCCTTGAGTTACTCGCTTACACCACAATTCTAATGCCTTAGTGCCACGTCTTTCGCCCATTGTACCTACTTGATGAAAAAATAATTATAAAAATAAATGACCATTAATTTATTATTAACGCAAACAATAGTTCAAATTAGTACACACATAAATTATTAACATAAACTGTTTACACTGAAATTATTAAAAACCTTAATTAATGATATAATTAAAATTTTGAATGATTTTACAACTATTTTTTTCCGGAAAACACTTATCAGTCTAAGTTAACTAAGTCGATTATCAAACTAGAGCCTTTTATCATAATAAAAATGAATATAAATAATACTTTTTTAACTTTATTTATTTATATATAATCTGAATAATTTATAATAGGTACCATAAACAAATTCGATGACATAAATAAATCGACATGCCTAAAGAACGAAGAGAACAATTTTCCACTCATGGCATTAATAATTTATAAAAAGTAAATTATAGAGTTTCAATGGGCATACTATGAGATAAATGTTCCAGTGACACATGCCTCTCTTAAGATAATTGTTAGAAGGTTGCCGAACACAGTTAAGAACTGCATATGTAGAGCAAAATAGGTATTTATGGTTAAGGTATGTTTGCACCGAGGATCACCCTGGTGCCCAAATCTGTTTAACTGTATAATAAAAGGTCATAATTTATAAGATATGTTAACTTAGAGGCACTGTGTCAGCTCTTTGTGACCTGATGTTGGTTATAGTTAAATACGTAAATGATTCACAGATTTCACACATGAAAAATGCTATAGAACAGAGTATTCAAACTTTGCGCGCGGCTACTAGGGGAGTTGGTGAAAGTAGCCGTGGCAAAAAAACCAGAAAATAAAATTAATATAATAATGTAGCGATTATAGAAACGATAATGAAACACAGATGAATGTGTATCAATATGTGTATAAATATAAATATTATAGTTTATTATTAGGGCCCCGAAGTTCATACACTAAAATTAACAAAATATGAGCTTAAAATTAATTAAAATCATTAAAATATACATTTCTTAAACGTTATTTTTTTACATTTTAAAAGTTTTAATGGTACAAATAGTAGTTAAAATATTGGGGGAAGATCACATTATAATTAATAGGTACAAAATATGTTGTTTTCTTATTTACCTTAAGAATTACAGTTTACAACTATGGATTTTGAAAGGTTTTCAAAAATATAAATAAATGTTTTCAAATATATTTTTATGCAGACATAGTTTACAACAAATTTATTTTAATATTTTAACATGACCAAATATGGCATTTTTTTGAAATATAATTTATAACTGGAAATTAAAAAAAAAGTCATAAATATGCAATAAAAAGTTATTTTATTTTAAAATATGCGTATATTTGTAAAAAAAAATTTGATATGAGATAATAAGTAACATAAAATTTCAATTTATAACTCGTTAGGTTATGATTCAAATTTATAGCTTATCTAGCAACTTTTTAGTGTACTCAGTAAAAATATACAGTTGCATAAACTTCCAGCCTTATTATTAGCGATAACAAAACACACGTGACCCAATGACCGTTTAGTTTATTATTTTTATTTTCAAATATCGTCGTTAAATGATCAGTGTACATATTATAAGTGATATTTGCAGGTATTAGTCGTGAGTTGTATTAGTCGATTGACTATCATCGTAAACAATTAATGATCTTCTTACTGTGTTAGTTAAGTCGTAAAAAAGTTTTTTTTTCATTGAATAAATATTAAGGTGCATACATTTTTGAACAATATTATATCGAAATATTAAAATAC
Source organism: Chaitophorus viminalis (assembly GCA_025469195.1). Lineage (NCBI taxonomy): Eukaryota > Metazoa > Arthropoda > Insecta > Hemiptera > Aphididae > Chaitophorus > Chaitophorus viminalis. The sequence continues at coordinate 61,257 of JAIPRK010000198.1, forward strand.
AAAATATTAATTTATCTTTCATTAATTTATACTGATTAAACCTAAAATATTTAATTAAATTTTTTCTCTATTATCTATTTATTTGTAAATTGATTCATACAGTCGTATGATAAATAAATAAATATTACTTAATATTATAATAATTTACATACATAATAATATAATCATTATTTTTTGGTCAATAATAATTTGGGAGCCGTCAAATTATTGTGAAGACAAAAAGGAACCGTGGAATGAAAAAGTTTAAATACCTCTACTATAGAAAGATACGGAATTAAGATATATACTTTCAAGCCACATACAAGATATAAACATGCTAATGTGTTTGGATACAATTTGCTGAACGAAAGACTTGGTCTGGAAGGCTATGAAATTAAGGTTCTAAAATGTTAAAGGGCTATGAGTAAAGACGAAAAATAATAAGCTTATTGGATTGAGAAAAAACAAAATTAATTTTTGATAGAATCGGTTAAGAAATATGTTAATCTTGAATAATTATAAGATTATTTTCAAAAATAGGTAACACTAAAGTTTAAATTACAACAAAATTAAATCGTTTCATCATAAATTGTTTCACATTATTTTCAAAAGAGATACTCAGAAATACTTTCATTTCCTACTATATAAATATATTATATATTATGAAGTTGCATCAAAAATTAAATATTAGGTATATATGTTTATATTTATAAAAGCATTAAAAACACATTTTTAATTACATAATCAAATGATAAACAGAGATAGACCAATTGAGCCTTATTTATTACATAAATAATAAATTAAAATTCTTTTGTTTTATAAATATTCGATACTTTTTGTCAATTAATAACAACTCTAGTAGGATCAATAGTGGGTATACGGAAACTATACCTAAACTAAAAAAGTACGGATATCTAATCAATAAGTTATTTTACCATTATGATAGCTCATTAGCAATTTTCAGTTTTATTTTTCTAACGGTACATTATTATTTACTGTAAATATAATAGACATAATATAATAGTTTGTTGTTTGGCGGTCAATATACACACATGTGAAATACTCAGGCGTCTAGATTACACTGTTGTGAACCTTATTTTTTTTTTTTTTTTTTTAGTCGAACCCGTTTGACGACACAATGAAACCGTACACGCTATTCTTACATAACGGATTACTTACTTTTTTTTGGTTCAAAAATGTATAAGTACTTGTATGTACGAATTTAAAACCCAAGATGACACTATTTATTTGTGTAAATGGGCATGACAAAATATCTAGGTCAAAAACACAAAACAAGGGTGTAGACAATATTATCATATAATTTAAGTGTTAATACACGCACTTAATAAAAAAACCAAAATTAAGAAAATAATTAAAATATATAAAATAGGTACAGTGTCTTTTAATATATATCAGTGAAAAATAGTTATATAAATTATGAAAAACTCAAGACATCTTCAAAATTGAATTTACCACAAACTTATTACAAGGCTACCCCAAGTTACCATAAAAGGATTTACCGGATATTACAGTGCGTCCTTGGATTTTCTTAAAATGGAAAAATAAAGACACTCAATTTGTTGATGATTTTCTTCTAGTACCTACTTATTTGATGATATTTAGTTTTCCATCAATTAGCCGTACCTAAATATTAAAAATAAATGTATAGCTACTGCAGTCTCAACAAGCCATAATTTACCTCGGTATCTACCTATATTCATTTTATTGGAACATAAATGTCACATTTTAATAGCATATAATTATAAATATTTTGGTAACTCGGAAAAATACATTTCATGGCTAATCCATAACATTTATAAGTTAAAACGTACTTCATAATTCGAAAAATCAAAACAAAATTATTTATATACAAATATGTAATTATTTAATATTCAAAGTATAATTTGAATCTGTACATTCGTATTTAAAACAAATAACGATAACATTTATTTTAAAACTTGGTTAAAAACTATGGCATACCTAAATAATTTTCCTTGATTCACACTTCAAAACTTATATACATTTTAATAATTTATTTCACTGTAATAAACGCAAAGTAAAACTATTTCCGATAGATACATTAAAATAATAACATAAAACAATAATATATGGTTAAAGTCGAAGGTATATATTTTATATCATTGTAGGGTTTTCTATAAAACGTGTCAATACTTTATACAATTTGTACTTTAAAATTGTGTTACATGTACATTGGAAGACATTAATATAAGGGTTTATTAAAAATTATTATTACTCACAATTTATAAGTTGTATACATGAAATTGCTAGTGTGTTTAAAAAAACAACGTGAACGTATCAATATCATACAAACGACCGGTTCTGAGAGCATATATTATAATATACGACTGGTTAACGGTTTAAAATATCGCGACTTTCTAGATGATCGGCAATTACTTCTATTTTGCATAGCATGTAGCATACAGTATTTACTACTGTTTATATTCGTTATTATTATATACATAATTAGTTTTTGTTTTAAACGTGTCAATATTAGGTATTCATTTTATCTCTGAAGATTTAATGTTGATCTATAAACATTATATCAGTTATAGTAAACTAAAAGGTTAAAACTTGACAATTTATTAAAAAAAATAAAATGCATACTTAGATTATTTAGACTTGTTTTTAATAACTGGCATACCCAAATTATTTACCTCATACAATTTGATACATTTTAGTGATTTTAAAAATAAATAATCTACATTAAACCAAATCAAACCTTATACTTCTATTTTATACATGTGGAAATGAATGAAGTTCAAAAATAAAATATTTTTAAATACTTAGAAAACGTTCATAATTACAATAGTAGATAAGATATAAATCGACTATAATAAACTATATATGGTTTTAAGTGTTTAATACTATACTTAAAAAGTTAAAACACATATTATTTATATACTTTATTTAAGAAGGTATAATACCAGTAATTTTATTAAATTAATAATAAAATATAAATTTTTATATTATTGGTAATTTATTCACAAAAAAAGATAATTTTAATTTTAATCATATTCTAACCTTTTTATATCGAAATTGTAAGAACACATACCTAAATAATAAGTTTCAAAAACAAAAAATTATTTTATTCAACAAAGCTTTACACAAAATTGATTTATAGAATCCACTAGGTAATATTCTAATTTATGTTTAACGAAAATTAATATTCTTTAATAGTATGTTTTCTAAAACATGAATTAGGTATTATATTGTACTTTATTACATGAGACTTTAGATAGTTGTCATTTTTTTAACAGTCTCCACCATATGAAATGTATACAACGGAAAAAATTTAATTCATATTTTCAAAATTCTGTACACTTTAAATATTTTACGGCTTTTTGTACTTGAATACAAAGAAGAGAAGAACACCAAATGCATAATGCATAATATCTATTGTGATATTAGAAAAAATTAACATTCAACAATCACTGATAATAGGGCAAGTCAATACCAATGTCGACGACGACATATTCGTCAGGAGAATGGAACGTGTACAGAAATATAAGTACCTAGACATTAAAAATATTATTTGAGACTAATAAAAATAAAATAAAATACCAACAATAGAATTTAAATTAGTAAAATCGTAGAATATAGAATATTACCTATGTTAAATGAATACATGATTTAAGATCTATAAGTAATTATAATATTTACATAAGCAATGTAATATGTACATAATTATATAAATCGTATCGAATTATATTTAATTCGAATAGTTAACAATGCCAACCAATGGTTAAATGTACAAAAACACAAATATGATGAAGCATAAATAAACATTGTAAGGTACCTAATAGATATTATTTAAGTTAAAAGGTGTGGTAATTTTTCATGAATCATTGTTTATGAAGATAATCATATTCATAACATACGAAATCATAAGTCCTCATAAAGTGACAAAAGCAATAAATAATAATAATAAGAAGAACAAACTAGGTATACGACTAACGAAGGGTTGTTAAAAAAATTAATTAATATTTGATTTCTTATACACAAAACTATTATTATTTTTTGTATATTATTACATCAGTCAATGCACTTGGGAGAAATAATTCACATCTGACTGTGTATGTAATGTATATATCCAACTTCCTGTGCGGAAGTAAGTGCCACTATATACTAGCTCATATCCCATTACCGGCATTACCAATAGACTTTTTCCCACACAGAACAAGTTCATTTGTGTTTCCGGACCGACGAGCACATATCCATGGGGTTGACGTTCGGGTTTACAACCAAACCAGTTTAGCTACACAAAAACAGTTAACTCACACCAAAAAGTACTCAGATTTCAATATTTTGTAACTGTATTATAAAAAATATGCAAATAAGGGTAGATACGTCAAAATATCAACACAAATAAATAAAAATTATGTTATTAAATGTTCATTAGTTCATTACAATAATTTATGTAACTTTATGACCAAATCATTCGATTTGGTACATTTTAAATCGTTATAATATGTAAATTAAATAATTTTTAACTAAATATTAAGGTATTGGAGTGTTGAGTGTCATATTTAGAAGATAGATCAAAGTCACTCACAAACAAGTTACTTATCTTCTATATTATATTTCTAATTTTTTTTAATGAAATTTTTTATACTTTTGTATTTGTTGTTCACTAATAACCAAAAACTATTTATGGTTATAAAGAACCATAAATATAAAACTATAAGCTACAATGTAATCGAAATCGGTTAACTGAATTTACTCGTACTTATAATGATTTGCATGTATAAACACTACCAAATGCCCAAATGTAACCATATATTATTTCTTTTATCGAAATTGTAATACATACACTGATAGACGAATATGCAATCAATAACGAAAAATCGAAAGCATAACTAATTTGAGTTTTATATTATACTAGGATCTCACTTTTGATGAGAATATTAATATTATTTTTATAAAAGCCGACGGACATTTAGGGTTAATTAAGCTAATTGTGAGGGATTTATAATAATGTACCTACATTTATTTATTTCATTTATTTATTTACATTACTATAAGTTAATTTGTTTTTACGTATGGTTCGATCTGGACTTGAATTTGAAATCAAAAACAAATAAAAAGATCTGTCAAAACTGAAAAAGTATAACATTTCTTACGTATGATAATATACACACACTTAATTTGGCCGGTTATATTATTTCTTAGATTGAGCGTCAATCTAATAACATGACTTCAATGAAATCTAAAGGTAACTTTATCTATATTCTTTGTGAACTTAACTTTTAAATGAATATACTGATTTCCCGAATTACTCGTATTACAATATAATAAAATTAATTGTATCAAAAGTCAACACTAATAAATTTTCGTACTTCTTTATCAAACCTTAAGAAAGAAATTTTGTTTTGGATAGGTAGCTCAATCTATCAAATCTTAAACTCGTTTACATAATAATTTGAATTTTGTATTATTTATGTTATACAAGTATGTTTAATATTATAATAAGCAGTAACAACTCTTACTTCACTCATAAAAATCATAAAATAAATGCATGTAACAAATGTATAGGTCACTATTAACATTAAATACATAATATTTTATACGTGGATAAATACCATAATAGTATGGTTATTTGTGGGACGATTTCTTAAGAAAATTTAAAATAATAATTATACTTACTATACACGATATAGGTACATCTCTATATTTGTCAAATGACACGCTCTACTTAATGAACCAGATTTTTTATACCACAGGTTAAAAGAAAGTGAATTGAATATAAATGACAAAATAGTGACGGAAAGAAAGCTATACTATATAACAAATATAATATGGGTAGCTAGTTCCTATTAATTTAACTTAAATTATTATCTTATATTACTGAAATATAATTTAAAATTAATATGAAGTATTTATATGAAAGCAATACTACAATAATTATTATTAATTACTTATAAAGAATATTCTAGTCATTTTTCTATAAACACAATAACTAAAATTCCTCATTTAACTAAATTTTTTATTTTTTCTTTATTATAAATTATAATCTATAATGTAGACAATCTGATTTTAAAATTAAAAGATATATCGAATTCTGGACTAAACTATTCAAGTTAATACTAATGTTGCCTGCACAATATAATGTCACAAATGACAAGAAAATATTTCATCTATTTGTACTTTTTTCAATATATTAAGTGAACAAATATAAACGACTAAATGAATGATAATACTGAACTCAATAACACTAAATTCCGCGGGTTGAATTCATACTCAATAAAATTATAAAATAAAACAATTATGCCAATTAAACGAACCACTTTAATCATTAATTATCTTGGAATTACCCGATATCAAATAATTCAGCTGTTTGTTTGATTTTAAAGAAAAACATTATTTTTATTTTGGGTTTGCAATTAAAGTATTTGACATAAATAATTGCATATATATATAAATTATACATGTATAATCAATGTTAGTAGGTACTCCGGTATTCAAGCTTCACTAGTCAAAAATATCTTTAAACTTGTTATAAATCACACAAAATGAGCATACGTTATTACTTATGAGTTATTACCAATGAGTCATTATATATTTTATAATATGAACTACCTATACACCTACGATGTATTAATTAATTTTCACTCAAAAATAAAATCATGTAATTCTAGATTTAAAAATTAATATTCATCATCTAATAAGTGTAATATTATTTACTTATACAAATTGTACTTATAGGAATGTTATTATTATTAACTTATTTATTAAAAAAAAAAAACACTTACTATAATTAAAAACAATAAGCTAATAAATACATTTTTTCTTTGTCAATAATAAATTAAAACTACAAAATACTTGCTAGCTATTAATAATTTAATATCATTGATATTAAATACTATAGCATTTATAATCAATACTAAAACCACGACTAAAACCTATTAAGAAATAATAACTCATTCATTTCACTTGATTGGTTTTATTAATTATATATCAATAACAAAAATAATCATACTAATACGAGTACTATTGTTAGTAGATATTAAAGTGCCATCGAGAACTTGAATATTAAATTATTCAAGAATCTGAAAAATACCTAGTAAGATGTGTGTAAAGTGTATAGTAATAATCCTCATATGAAAATTACTTAAAAATTATTCAGTAAGATATACTTATTATTTTAAATTATATTACATGCAAGTTGAAATTATATATATTATATCGATACATCCAACGAAAAAGGTATTAACTCGATTTTTTTCGTTTTTGAGTTACGACTGTATTCCGATAAAGAATCATTTTCTCTGTCGATTACGAAAATGTATATTATATGTTAATATAATAATATTATTACGAGTATTATTATTTATGCGGATAAAATAGATCACATGTAATAAAATCAACAAATGATTTGTTAGGTAAATGTACATTATTTTTTAATGTTGAGTACACAACATTAAATCGGGAAAATCCCTGGATAAGTTCTAGGGTCCATGAACAAAATTGAAATATCAATTTATATTTCCAAATATCCAATTTAAACCATCTTTCAACATAACATAACGACCGAGAAGGTTGAACAATAATTGCTCTAGAAGTTTCAAACCCATAATATTTCTTTAGATTTCGTCGTTTGATACGAGTGTTTGATTTAACCGACAACCACAGGGGTCCCCGCCTGACGCCTATTATTAATCCGTAGGCATAGAAAAAAAATAATAAATTCAAAAAAATCATATTTTTAAAAACAAGTACCGGTACACAAATGTACAATACAAATTAAAAGGCTAATTTTTTTTTTAAAGCTTGGGGTACTAAAAAACCTGTTATGATTTAATCTGGCCTCCGGGGACAATAGCTTTTATTTTATTATTCTATCTCATACCTATAGTGGTTATTTACCAGTCCAATGTTAATGTTATTTTGTTGATCAAACGAACTGGTTGCCGCCACTCAGCAGCAGGAATCGTGACCTAATAATCCTATTTCAATTTATAACCTATTCGACTATCACTATACGAACCGATACGAACCATCTCTTATCAGTCTACTGCCACTAAATGATTTACTTATAATAAAAATACTATATTACGGTTTTTAACTTTTTAGTAGTAGTTTTTCAAATGAGTACTAATATTAATTATTTATTTATTATAGGTATATTGATTTAGTTAATAAGAACGTAATTACAAGGTTACTTGGAAATATTAAAATTTGACTAGTCTACCTAACATATACTTGTATGAACTCTAAGAAGTATGATGTATGAATGCAATATAATAATTCATTTATGAGAAAAATAATTACTGTATTAGTATATAAGATTAAAATTTATAAGTATATTATGTTCTAGTATCTAGTTAAACATAAAATATAGTTTTCTTAAAAAAAATTATTAACAATATTATGGAGCTGCATGTGTTGAGGTTAAGTTCGTTATAAACGAAGTTATACACTTATATACCGAGTTAGTCCCATAACACTTCCTTCACCAATCTGAAAGGGAACAAACAAACTCCAGTCTAATTAAGAAAATATAATTTATCAGACAATAGCACAGGTAAGCGTTTAAAAAAAAGCAATAAACGTTATGTAGCAAGTAATAAAAAAAAATCTATTGTTTGTTAGTATTTATATCCCAGTTGGAATTCTATAGGGGAGAAAATAATGAAGGCATACACAAAAAAATAAGAATAAAAGGGATAAGATCACTTTAAATATGGTTGAATTTTCTATATACCTACATCTACCCGTACCATAGCATACCAGGTACCCACATAATATTTTTACACTTCATAGCATATAAGCGTTTCCTACAATCAAGTATCAAAAAGATTTACCTACCATCTAGGGTCGTTAGGATTTGATTTTTATCTTGTAATAACTTAACAATATAATTATTGTACAACACAGACGTCTAAGGTCTGACCCTCTTTACACTGAAAATAAACAGGATCCGGATTCTAACCATTAAATAAAATAAATTATACATCACGACAACAACCCTAAAACCTCGCCTAAAACATATATTTTATACTTCAATAATTACAATATACCTATAAGAAAATTATTCAAAACCTTACAAAATTAATTGATACCAAAGAATACCAAAAATATTAAAATCTTGTTTTTAAAAACCATTTTTGAAATAACAATAGAAAAACTTATTGATAATCCTGCGTTGAAATTTTTAACCTATAGGTAATTTAAATACCAAAAACTATGAATTTTCAACAAAATACTTCCAAATATCATTAATTTGACATATTTCGTAAAAAATTGAACTTTAGGCGCTTATAAAAAAATTGCGACAAACGATTTTCAATTATTTTTAATCGCGTTAAATAAAACTTATAAAAAAATTTTCATGATTTTTTTGGGCAGTCAAAATTTTTTTATCAATATTTCAAAAAAAAAGAATAATCGAGAATTTCGATTTTCTATAAAATATAAATAGCTCAAAATAAGTTAAAATACATCGAAAAATGAATCGAGTATAGACCACAGATATATACAATATATACAGTACATATCTGTGGTATAGACAATGATAATATAAACATTTGGTGAAAATTTCAAGTATTTACAGTAATTCATTTTGAGTTAAAGTAAAATTTTGTAAAAACGGGGTTTTCATAAAAATACATGTTTTTCTGTTACTTTTTTGGGGTTTTTTCAGACGCTTTTGAAAATTATAGTTTTTTTATAATCTTGACCCCCCCTCCTCCAAGTATTAACAATCGAAACACTAATCTACTCCAAAACGTGATGACTGATGACACACAAAAAAAATACACATCATTGTAAAATCAATACATTCATCACTTCTTGCAGAATTTAATGTAGGTATCAACATTCAACATAACAAACAGTTTATTATTCTGATACAGTATAACTTCTATGAAGTAAACAAATTTTTATTATTTATTTAAATCGTCAAAATATTAAAGACTATCATTCTGAGAATTATAATTTGCATAAATGAATTTACAATTGTTGAATTTAAAAAATAATAATCCTGAATAATATTTTATTCATTACTCGTTTTTTTTTATTCAATTGATAAATATTTATATGAATTGCTGCTCCACTTTTACCAGATCGATTTCTATGATAGGTAACCAAGTAAAAAATATTAGCATAACATTCATAATATCTACCTGTATTCAGTTTTAAAACTCAATGACGTACCTAAATTATTTTTACAGATAATTTTTTTAAAGGAAGACGACTGAAGTATTAAACAAATTTATAATATGTATTACGTATCCCACATATTATTATAATTTTAGCCAAAATCAGTAATAAATCAATTTCCTAGATCACACATAACATTAACAACTATACGATAAAATTAAACTGAAATATACTACATTTTAATGAAAAATAATTATGCAACAATGCAACTAATTGATTAAGAACATAGGTACCTATTGTCATACGAAGATTTTAAGAAACTTAAAAATGGGAATAATATAATTGATTACTTACAATTAATAGGGTTCCCAATATTTTTTAACTTTATGATGGACCTGTACCAAAGTCCTACACGATACAGTACACAAGTGCATTAGTATATTATATATTTACTCGTAATATAATTTCACCAAGGTATTTAAAAATTAATTTTTATGATTAAATTCAGTTTCGGTACACCAATACACCTAAACTTCATTAATGACTTAATGACGTATGACTTTTAACTAGTAGTACGACTAAAATACAAATACTTATTGGAAAAGAGGAAAAAACTCCCAACGGAGGATTCGAGGAAAAATTGTTAGTTACAAAAAGTAATTTAAATATAAATATTAACTGCGTTTTTAAAGATCGAATATCACTCGATTCACGACTCGATTCAAATACCAATTTCAAAGAACCCCTACTTAAACATTTAACATTAACCTACATGAGTATTAATCTAAATATAGTGTTTAAATATAGTAATTATAACACCGTGCAAACAATACTGACCTGGATGGAAAATTTAGCTTTAAATTTTATCTCGGTTTCCCAGCCAACTAGAAATCAATATTTGGGCGTAATAAGCGGTGCACCGCTAAGTGTATTGCCGATTTCGCCGTACACGGTCACCGGGTATATACAGCGAAACGGAAAATTTGGTCACGTATCGGGAAAAAAAACGAACGGTTATCGCAGACACGATTGTTTTTACGGAATAATTGATAATAATAATAAAAAAAAAAACGACGGACGCGAGCGTCAGAGACGGTAGTAGAAATATTATTGTCACGGACTCGAGACGACTGATCACGGGAACGTTAGCGAACAAGTTAACACGCAACGCATGTGTGTGCGAGACGATTACCAACACGCGAAATAAAACGGCTTCTGAGCGCAGCAACAGTTGGACAGTGGTGCCACATGTGGCGACGGGAAGTGCGCGGCCCGTAGTTGTAGTTGTAGTAGTTGTACACTATATAAAAAAAAATAATAATAATAATAATAATACGCGGTTATAATAATAATAATAATAATAATAATTATTGTTATTATGTGGGTCAGTCAGAGACTCGGAGTGGGTTTCGCGTCCGACAGAAACGCGCGACCGGAATACCGGATGAAAAAAAAAAAAAAACAAACATAATTGCTTGTAGGTATTTTCACGTGCAGAGATGATTAGTATTATACTTTCTGTCCTTATATATACACTACCTTACATTAGAGAGCCCATAATTGTATTGCTTATAGACTGTGTACCTATATAAGGTATAATAATAACAATATTATAATATGCACTATTACGATGTGTAGACGTGCAGTATAGGTACGACTCGTCGTGGCCTGTGGCAAAGACAAGTAGATTCTACACATTATACCATTATAGGCTTACGAGGTTGTGGGCAATGTGTATATTATATGGGTACACACTTCCTACGTTTCCGTGCGTGTTCAAGTATATTATATTTTAATCGTTGGATAGTGTATTCATTAATCATCATAATTTGTAAATTATGAAGCAATATATTAGAACTATAGGTCATACTTGGGCAATCCTTGAAATATATTAATAAAATTATTACTCTTTAAGACTTTACTCATACAGTCATACTACCTTATTCATCAATTTATGAACATGTACTTTTGAATTCCATGAGTTATGAGTTTATGACATACGACTGCACGAGCATACTTGTATGATTGATATATTTATTTTCTATTTATTGTATTGTGTTTATGTGTTTGATTTAATATAATAAATCGTTTAATTAACTTTTCAAATCAGTGTATTATGTACAATAGTGAATAGGCTAATATGCTGTACATATAAAGCATAACCTTTATCTTATATGAAAATAATTTATTCTACATTTTCTACTTATCAAATAGTTATAATTTAAATGCTATATGTTATAACAGCGTTTCTTAATCTATGTTCCGTGGAACCCTAATTCATTGTTGCAAGAAAAATTTAAACCAATGTCATTAGTAAAATTATTAACGTATAAGTCCTGTTTGTATTTTATTTAAAATGTTTTTAGAATTAAATATAGTATATACATTGTTATTATTTTTATTATTTTAATATAAATAAAAAAGTAGGTGTTCCACGCGATAAAAGTGGACATCAAAAAGGGTTCCACGGACAAAAAAGTTTAAGAAATGCTGTATTATAGCATTGATTATATATTTATATAAGAATATATCATTCAAATATTATGTATTTAATCAATGGTTAGAGGTACCAACATCGAACTTCACAATGAAAATATAGTCGTAAAATCTACTGATTTGATATAAGAAGTTATACACATACCGTTAATGTTAATACCGTTTTCGATTTTTCCAAGTATTTTTTTTTTAAATATCGATAAAAAAAAATTAATAGTCTCAAAAATCTTAAAAATGTAATACAAGGTTTATTATAAGTTATATGCATCGTTATTAAAAAAAATCAAAAATCATTAAACACAAATTTTTTTTATAAGCCCCTAAATTTCAAATTGTTATGAAATATTTTACAATCGTAATAGTTTATAAGTTATTTTGTAGTTGAAAATTCATAAAGTTTTTGGTATTTAAGGTTCAAAACTATAAGTTTTCTTCAAATAACTATGAAAAAATGTCTATCGGACTTTCAGAAAAAATCTTTATGACCGTCTGAATTTAAATTTTTACGAAATTGCATCTTCAAACGATTTTAAATATATTTGTTATTATTCACAAAGTATAAGTCATAGAAACTTGAAACTTTTACGTTTACCAGTTATTTCGATTGGCATTTTCTTTAAGTAATTTTTTTCAAAATATTTTACTATTTTTAAGCAAGTTATAGGCATTTGAAATATTCAATTTTTTAAAAAAATTTTAATAATTGTTGATAAAAAAATTTGGCCTGAACAAAATACTTGAAAATTGAAAAGAAGATTCCACAGAAGTTGTTCTTACTTTCATTCAAAATTTTTAAAATATATTGACACAATTATTTTTTATAAGCGTTTTAAGAGCAAATGTTAAAATAATATTACAGTTTAAATATAACATTATATATTATAATATATACCTATTCTAGACTAACAAATCATCTCCGTTCAGAATCGTTTTTCGTATACAATGATATACCTCATACAGTCATACCTATCAATCTATCATTGCATTCTGCAAATTCCACAAATCGATTATAATGATATATCTTATGACTGATATCCACTCCACCCCCTACTGTACATCAGAGTAAGTCCCGGTGAGAACAGGAAGTCCCTTTTCTGTCATTTTTTTTATTTTTATAACTACTAGAAAATTATATTAAAACCAACAATTCATGGTTTGGTTTATAAGCATGCAGTGAATTTATAAATTCTTTGAAGGTAGTGTACCTAATGCCAAAATACTGCAGTCAATCAACCAGACGTGTAAATGTATAATAATAGTTAATACATCTGTAGTAACTGTCACATTTACCATCAAAACGTTATTAAATTAGCAAGTACCCTATAGTTATCAATATATTACATTTTCTACTATATAGAGAATAGAGAATATAAAGCAGCTTATCGCAATTTGTATCTGTGAAAAATCAACTAAAATAGTTTTCAGTATTTCTTATCTTTTATTACTAATATTCTCAATAAACCGATGGCCATGAGCTGTATAATGAACTACGTAAGACATATTAGATTGAAAAATCTTGCAAACGTCCCTATGTATAGGCTTGAAAAAAATTTTAATATTGTTGAATGTCAGAAGAAAATAAAGATGTACAGCATTATATTATTTCTTAATTCTTGGTAATATTCTGTTACTTCCTAATTGTAATAATTATATGAGAATTTAATAATCGTTGATTAATTTAGTGTTATAACTTTTGATTGTACTAATAAATTGCATGATTATATAAGTTTTATTTATAATAATATACAATATACTACGTAGGTACCTATGTGTAAAAATGGGTAAGAAAACAAATCAACGTGTAGTTAAGTATATTATTTTTACATAGATTACAAGATATTTGATTATTATTATTGTATGCGTATAGCGTATTAACAAATAAATCTTATTTCTCTTTACAACTATACAGGTATTTCAAATAATTTTTAACATATTACACGTAATTTAAATTGTGAACGCATGGATTCCCTCCCGAAAATGTTCAGGAAGAATATTATATTCTTAAAAAATAAAAAATAAAAACTATAAAATATATACGTGCATGGTGCATATTATAATAATATATAAAACACAATATATACATATATGTAGATGATATAATATGTAACATATATGATCACATAACACGCCGACACTGGCTCCGAAATATTAAATGTTTCATTACTTGTTTTTGATTTCAAATTTTATACTTTCATACCTGTATATAATATATAATATAATATCCCCATTATACTTATACTAAGTATTATACTTACTCACATATCCTCCCTGTAAAAATCCACCCAAATATGGATTCCTGTCACTGCGTCATCAACACCTTTTACCGCCACTCTTTCTCCACTCAAAAATAAAACATAATTGCAATTGTAGGTATTCATCATAATATTATATTTCATGTGAAAACATGATACCAATATCTGATACCGCACTAAGATTTAAGATGATTTCTAAAGTAGGTAGGTATCTATAGAACCTATAGTACAGTAGTACTTGTGTCTAGTACTTACATTGATACATGCCTAAATCTATTTAAAATGAAATTTTAGCTGTAGTCTGTAATAGAGGTATACAAGAGAAATCACTAGTCTATACCTAATACGTAAATGTACTTATTTATTTTTATTTGAAAAAAAAAAAAAATACTAATCGATGAAAACCAAATGTGTTCCTTTGGTGGAACGAAGAAATTAACTTGTTAGTAGTTCCAATCCAATTACCAATAAGAGTAGAAATGAAGGTAGAATGAGTAGCCTGAAGGTATTGTTACTTTGTAAGATACACATACGTTTTAAAATATATTACATTGGTATAGCCACTAGCCAGTACAGTTAAGTACTCCAAAGTCCAAATATTTATAACTTCCAGATACTTTTTCTACATCGTAAATTGTGATTTCATAAGTTAATATTACAACCACTTATAACTGAAAACAAATATTCGAATCAAGGACCAAGGTGGATATTATAATATCGATGTGTAATACTTCTTATGAACGCCACTAGTAAACTATGATTAAAAATATAAAAACATTACACTATTTACAATTGCCACCAGAAAAAATTGGTTATCCGGCGAGGGCTCAAAAATCCAATTATTTCCGGACTAATGAATTACGAAGTCGAAAGTGGCGATCGCTTTATACATGTGTTCGTTATATAATATATGGAAACACGTTCGTATTATATTCGTATTTTCATAAAGATATGATACTTCCCATTTATAAATTATATTGTTATATCCCGCCTATGTCTAATCAGCATGCCTCATTTAATTTACGGATAAGCCGCTTGTTTGTTTCCAATGTTTCCATATAATATAATGTGTTCCGGTGACCGGTATAATAAGCAGTACACATTGTAAACTACAATTTGTAATTAATACAAATAAGTACTATAATACGTATAGGTATATAGACATATAGTATTTATTTGGTTTATGTTATATCATTTATGATGTTTGTAAAATGTATTATTTTTTTTTTGTTTCACGAAAACATAAAGTTATTGTTATGCCAATAATACCGACTTCGTGTTTTCGTCAATAACTATATAAAAAAATTATATAGACATAATCTATTTTATAGATGTATATATCTAAATGTTGGTATCTATACATTTAAATTCCTCGATGCTTGATCAATTTATAGGTAGTTAAATACTGAATAGTATAGAATGATTTAGAAACACTTAGAATAAACGTTTGAATAAGTTAGTTAATAATTAAGCTAATTAATTAATAAGACATGAAACATAAGTGAATGGACTTGTGGCTTGTGCGACAATCCATGCTCATAAGTCATAACTCATAATGATCGTAAATCAGTGCATAGTGGCATAGTGCATACCTAGCCACCTTGGTAGTTGGTACTAAATATACAAGTATAAAATAATTATCTCCAGCATACATTTTAAAATTATATTATTGCAACTTACGACAATGGTTTTTGCACCCATTGTCTGTGTAGATTGTTAGCAGACATATAGTACTGTAAATTGTAATAATAAATAGGTTCAATTAATGTACATTGCGTACTGACTAAATATATTATCATATAAATTGAGAAATCTCTTCACCATTTATTATTTATTTATTACACAAATATCTTTTCCATGTAAAAGAGTAAATACACCAGTCTTCATTACCTTCCTCCAAATGTTGGCAATTTTACTAGATGGTAAGTCATTTCTAAATAACATTTTTTAAATAGTCCAAATAAATTTGAGAGCAGAAGGATAATTATTTCATCCTTCAGCTGACATAATACATGAAATATGATTGTTATGTGAGATCTTGCAATGTTTTGTAAAGTAAAAATAATTTATAGGTTCAATTTTTTTTTTTAATAAATCAAATACTACATTTTTATAGCTCATAATATTAATTCGGAATCCCAACATAAGTTTTTCCTACGATGTTAAACTAGGTATACGTTTTCTTCACACTTCAATTGCATAATATAATATTTAGCATTTTTCAGTACTTTTTCCAAAACATATTTAAACAGAATATTTAAAGTCATAGGAGATTTTTGTCCTTAACCTGATAAACACCTAAAACCAAGAATAAATACTAATAAATTATTATATTAAAATTGAAAATACAGTATAAAGTAAACTACCTAGTACCTATAATTAAGCTACAATCCTAACACACAGCTAAAAATAATTTGAATAAATTATGCTATAGATAAGTATAATTAAGTTACGAAAGGAATGATAATAATTAAAGAATATGTATTAGAATTAAGAATTTTGATAGAAATTAGAAATTAGAATACCATCAGACAAAAAAAACTTAAGACATGTTGCGAACCAAAAATGTTTGAATTAAAGTTTGAACACGATGTAGAGAAGATGAAGATAACGAATTAGATTAGGTGTCATGTGATATTTAATAGTATCAGCTGTAGTCGTGGTTCGCAGTTATCATCGATTATCTCGGTCCTCGAGCGCTACCTATAATAACGGAAATAATATTATCAAAAATTAAAAATACTAAAATTATAAAATATAAATAGGTACGTATGTAGGTAATAATACTATTGTAGACCAGTTTGTATAAAACTTTAATCTTTTAAAATTATTATTAACATTGTAAATATTGTGTATTATTTTGTATTATTTAAAGTATTATAACATTCACGTCTTGTACCATGACTTTACAATGCGCCTGTTCTGTAGAATGGTTGAATGCCCAAGGTATTGTATTAAAACGTTTCAAATCATCTTCAAGTACTCTGCTAATGACTAGAAATGATTTCCGAGATATTTTCATTGATGTAACTGCTGATAAAGGCGTAATACACCGGTTCGCAGTAAACAATATTGCAGTGCACAAACGTTTTGCCGCTGATGGTAAAGCCACTATTAATTTTAAGGCAGATAAGGCAATGTTAATGATTTCAAATGCCCCTGTTTCTCAACTGGCAGATTTTTTGAAAACACTTTTTGTTAAAGTGACAGCACGCAAAGATTCTCCTCAGGTATTTTGATTTACTGTTAAAATATTTAATGGGCATACATATAAATTTTTATCCATGATTTTATTCGCAGGTAAAAATCAGAGAACGGCTCTTTGCTGTTAAAAGAACTGAGACTGAAGAAATCAGCCCTATAAATGGAAAGGATATTGGACGTATTGATAAAAAGTCAGAAGGTCCAAATACTAAGAGAAAAAAATTAAATAATGAATTGGTTAATCATGAAGTTAAAAACGGTTATTTAAGTAATTTTAAAGATAAACTTACTAATGAACAGCAAGAAATAGTAGATGCTATTAATGCCAATAATAACATATTTTTTACTGGTAAGTAAATACTGTTGTATAAGTAAATAAATCAGAATAATTATTTTCAAACGATTGAAAATAATAATATTCAATTTTTGTTCATTATTTACACTGGTGTAAGATATTCAATTAAAGTATTTAAATTATTGAGAAAAACATCACTTCAACTATAATTATTTTCTACAAATACCTCTTTAAAATTTAAATACTAGAAATTATTTTTAGGAATGTATAAAGAAGTTTAAATATTATGGCACTCATATGCTTTTTTTTGTAAATAATTAGTTTTAAAATTCTTCAATATGAATATTAACATTGTTTTTTTTTTTTTTTTATTGATCTTAAAATATATTGAAATGGCATCTAGGTAAGTTTAAATTTGTGAGGCTAACATTTTTGACTGTTTATAAATATTTATATTAAAGCAAATTTAATAACAGATTTTTTGTAGAAATTAAATTAAGCACATTACATTGTAAAAATACTTGGTGTATTGATACAATTATACTAATAAATAAAAAATAAAATTAAGTTCCTTATATCTGATAGCTTTGGTCCTAGAGTCTGGCAGATGTATACAGAGATGTGTAATTAATGGAATAAATATTGTATATTTATCATTTATTATAAATACTAGTATTTATGATCAATGGTATTTATGAAAAGATATTGGTACTAAAATACTAAATAAATAAATATATATATATTATAGATCACTAGTTTATGTAAAAAAACACATTTAAGTGTGTATTTGAAATTATAACATTTGATACAAAAAAAATTATTGTAACTAAAATCAATTCTAATATTTTATATTATTCTTTAAATTTAGTTTTATATCAATTTTCTCTATTTATTTTTTATTATGTCAATATATTCAATGATTAAAGTATTTTGGAACAAGTATAATTTAATTAAGTACATATAATATTAACATCAGTTGAAGGAATTAAAATTTTATAATTCTATTAATAAAGTCCTTTATATTTTAAGGTAGTGCAGGAACAGGTAAATCATTTTTATTACGTTACATTGTGAGGATCTTACCACCTGATGTTACAATGGTAACTGCGAGTACTGGAGCATCAGCTTGTCTTATTGGTGGGGTTACGTTACATTCTTTTGCTGGTATTGGTATTGGAGAATGCACTATTGAACGAGGTATTGAAATGGCATCCAAACCACAAGTTGCACAAGTTTGGCGTAAATGTAAAACATTAATTATTGATGAAATATCCATGGTGGATGGAGAATACTT
The DNA here is from genome assembly GCA_025469195.1 of Chaitophorus viminalis. Taxonomy (NCBI): domain Eukaryota; kingdom Metazoa; phylum Arthropoda; class Insecta; order Hemiptera; family Aphididae; genus Chaitophorus; species Chaitophorus viminalis. The sequence continues at coordinate 80,896 of JAIPRK010000198.1, forward strand.
TGAAGTTAGTACTAAATTAATGTTTATAATTTTTTTTGTATATTATTGCTTTATTTCTTTATTTTTAGAAACTTGACAAAATAGCAAAAGCTATTCGTAATCGAGATGAACCATTTGGTGGTATTAAATTAGTATTATGTGGAGATTTTTTACAATTACCACCCGTAAAACAAGGAAAAACTAGATTTTGTTTTCAAACTGCTACCTGGGTTCAATGTCGATTCCGTTGTTTCAATTTAAAGTTAGTCCATAGACAATCTGATAATGAATTTATAAAAATATTAAATGATCTACGAATAGGAAAGTAAGTAAAGTAATAATAAATTATAAAAATGTACTTATACCATAAGAGTAATTATTAGTTAAGTTTAATATCAGTTTATTTTTAGAATAGAACCTGACACAGCAATAAAATTAAAAGCAACAGCATTTAATTCATTGGAACAAAATGGTATTACACCTACACGTCTTTGTTGTCGAACTGCTGATGCTCTAATGATAAATCAGAAAAAATTATTCGAGTTACCAGATAAAGAGTATAAATTTGATGCATTTGATAGTGGTCCAACCAAAACATTAGATGACCATACTCCTGTACAAAAATCTTTTGTTCTTAAATCTGGTGCACAAGTAATGTTGTTAAAAAACATAAGTATATCTTCAGGACTTGTAAATGGTGCTAGAGGAGTAGTCAAAAGTTTTGATAAAAATGGTTAGTTAAATTATTAAAATATTTGTTTTACATATTGAAAACAAATCCTGGACATTTAATTAAAATAGTTTTCTAAAATATAAAATTAATTTTTGATTTCATTAATTCATTGGAGAAATAATCTAAGTTAAAACGGTGAGATTCAATAGTACAGGGTTATTCAAAATGTTTCATCCAACTTCAAATATTTATACCTATAAAAGTTGATTGAAAACTTTATAATTTTACAATATCTCCTAGTTTTAAAATGTTACTTATTGGTTATTTTAAAATTATCACTTACGCAGTGGCGTACTGATAGGGAGATTTAAGGGTTTAACCCTCTATAAGATAAAAATTTATTTTAAGAATAGGATTGCATAAAAATAATTGTAATTATACTTATAGTAAACCCCCTCTCATATAAATTAAGTCTGTGTATGTTACTGAGCTAATAATAAATGTAATAAATGGCCTTCAAAGTGAATCACTTCCTAACCGTTAAATTAGTTGCAATGAGCCTAATGACACTTTTCAGCTGTTCCTTGCCCCTTTGGATACTGGACTCATGCATTGCATTTTTTAGTTCTTGGGGATAAGTAAAAGCTAACGTGTATATTCCAAAATTGCCTCGAACTGTAGATGAGATAAAAAATAAAATTATAGTAGCAATGGAATCAATTACAAGATAGACTGAAACAAGAATATAATGAATTTGATTACCTATACTACATCTATATGGATGATTAATTAAATTTTAAATATTATTTTATTTGATATTTAATATTTTTTCATTGTATACCTAAAACTTAAAAATATACAAGCAGCTGAAACTGGATGAATCATTTTGAAAAACACTGTATATTAGATTATAACATTTTTTATAAATTTTATTTTTGATTTAAAATTTAGAGCATTAGTATTATAATAATCAGTATAAAGTATGTTTATCCTAATTCTATCTAATTAAATTGTTTAAATTAAATTATTAAATATTTTATGTAAATGCTTAGAATTACAAAATTTTGTGAGGCATAATTTACTATGATATAATTATGTTAAGTATTATTAATATTTATATATGTGGTTATAAATTATTTTTTCTGTTTATTATTTATTAATTTGTAAATCATATGTATAAACTTGATTCAATAACTATTGTAACAGAGTAGTAAATTTAAAAAATCAAAATAAGGATTTGATAAAATCTGTGAAATATATCCTGGCTAACAAATACTGTATTAAGGGGCCCACATACAGGTTTAACTGTGCATTTTATCACGTGTGACAACATGTCTGAGCGATAAACTGAGGAAACTGTGCAGTTCTTGCAGACTTTTACGCAGACATTTGGCCTGCGTAACAGATTCTACTTTACAACGACAAACTGTGTAGTTCAGCCTACACACCTTCAGTTCAGATAACAGTACACTTTTTACTCAGTTAATTGCACAGATAAACAGCACAGTTAAACTGATCACTTGTAGGCCCCTTTAATATAATATTAATTTACATAAAAAATGTACGTTTTGAAATTTTTAATTTTTATCTAGAATTGTTTTATGTTTTTCTTACTGGAGGTTGAGAATGAGATAAATATAACATATTGCTTTAGACTTTAGAGGATGTAATTAGAATATTATGAGATTAATTATTCAAAAGGAAATTGTTAGATCAACAATATGTTTGACAAAATGTTTTAGAATTCAACTTATTTTAAAAATACCTAATTATAACTTTGATTTGTTTTACTAATTCTATTTGATATTTTGTTTCACTTTTATCATTTTTATATAATTGAGAACAATGGTATTCTAGGGTTTCCAGTTGTTCAATTTAAATGTGGTAATACAGTTCCTATTAAACCTGAAAAATGGATAGTTAAAACTCCTGGTGGACAATTTATTTCAAGACAACAAGTACCTTTAAAATTAGCTTGGGCATTTTCTATTCATAAATCACAGGTTATTATAACAAATATCTATAATTAAAACAATTACATTTAAAAATTAGTTGATTAATTTATAATTTTTATTGTTTACAGGGTTTAACATTAGATTGTGTTGAAATTTCTTTGGGGCGAGTGTTTGAAGCAGGACAAGCTTATGTTGCATTGTCTAGAGCTAAAAGTTTAATGTCTTTAAGAATTTTAGATTTTGATAAAAAACATGTTTGGGCGAATCCAGATGTGATAGCTTTTTACAATAAATTAGATAGAATTGTTAAATCTGACAAAATATATGCTTTAGGTAAAAAAAATGTACATATAAATTAATTGCGTGCATAAGTTTTTAACAAAATCTATAAAACTAGACAAACAACAGTCATTATGTATTCGTGTAGTTGATTACAATATTAAATATTAAAAGTTTTGTATTTAATATTAGTGAATTCAATATTCAAAGTTCATGTTGTTACTAATTAGTAATTATGATTGATCTCAAATAATTCAATGCAATATACATTTTTATTTATATTGTTCATAAATCTAAATTTTGTGACCTCTAGATGCTACTCGGCATCACTGTATTATTTTTGAATTGATTAAAATAAGTTAGATTTGCTCAAATTACTATTAAAGAGTTAAAAATATAAAGAACGATAAAATAATTACATTATAAAATTACTATATCTATTTGTACCATATTAATATTTTATCTGTATCATTATTTATTTTATATTTTTGTATAATACTGTATGTACCAACATATCTCAATATGTTAAACTTTTTAATAGAATTTATACTAAAGTTTTATATTTAAGTACCAAACGCAATAAAAATTTACTTTATGTTCAATATTTTATTTTTTTCACACTAAGTATATACTTATTGCCACAGTGTTTGTATGCTAGATACTTTTATATTTTTATCATCGATTATTATTATTGTTATTCATATTTTAATATTAATTATTTAATATTTAATTTAAAAAAAAATTAACCGCTAAATTTCATAAAATTAATAATTTAAGACTTAATCAGATGCTCTTATAACCTTAACCATCTTTTTGATAAACTAAAATTATTTTAATATGCCTGTCAAACATAATCATAGTCAGGGATGTTCTCATCACTGAATTTATATTCTCTAAAAATTCCCAAAATAGTAAAATATAATGTTCATATTCTCTAAAAAAAATCTGCAAACATTCTCTTAACATTCTCTTAAAAATTATTAAAATATGCACATTTTTTAACAATTTTATAATAAAATTATTGCTTTTTATGAAAATAATATACAATACAAAAATATTTGTATATTTTATACAAATATTTTTTTCTGGTACATTTTATAGAGATTAAAATGAATTAGTATTTTTTTTCTCACAACTAATGAAACATTCTAAATGAACATAGTATTCTATAACTGATGAAATATTCTCAAATATGTGAGTACAATTTTTTCTATAAATTCTGTTTAATGAATAGTCCATAATTGTCACTTTTGTAGAGCTGCATATATTTTGTAACAACATATAAAAACATATAAATCTGGACCCTATACTTAACAAACATCATTTAGATTACATTTAAAAATGTATTTCACTTTTAATTTGTTCAATTAAAAAAATATTCATAACAGGCATCTAACCTATAAAATTATATATTATGTTATATATTCCAAATTCATGCTTCTCACATAAACGCATTTTATTTTTACCTTGTGAGAATATTACGGTTTGTGAATTACATGTTTACTATTTCTGTTATAAACAAATTTATTACATCTTTTGAGTTTTAGATATCTATGTCATGCGTAAAATACAATTTTTCTTTTCTATCTGAATCTTTTAAATTTTTTAATAACTAAGTAAAAACCAACTGTTCATCTAACTAGCTAGGATGATTTAAGATCAAATTTATTCATAGACATAAATCATTTTTTTTATTGTTAATTTTAGTTTTTATTAGGTACAATGTTTTAATAATTATTTATTGTTCTCAGCTAAGTTAAAAGACAAATTATGTATTCCCAATTGCTTGAAACTGTGATAGCAATTACTTAGTACTATTTTTAAATACATTGTATGAAATATGAATATATGAATTTTGTCATTTGGAACATAGTAGAACATCTTATGCCCATATCCGTATTTTAGATTATTTTTCATATTTATTATAATATATTCTAAACTAGATTTATTGTTAAAATATTAAAGAATATCCCTCACTTAACCACTGTAAATAACCATAAAATTAATGTACATTGAGAAATTTACCTCTGGCATCCCCCTCCTTAAAAAAATTCAGCTGTAGTTGGCTCCAAATCTTATATATTGTAGAAACAAAATTTAAATTGTTTGTCAGATAGTGATTTTGAAATTAATATGTTAAACAATTTTGATTTTCCATAATAATTTTATAACATCGTTGATCATCATAATACTTGAAGTAATGATAGTCATGACAAAATAAACAAATTAATAAGTTGTTGACTATTGTATGAATTGATGAATTAACAAACCGTGATTATAAGACCGCAGATTTTTGTGGGATTGTATATTTTTTCTCTTTCATCATTTTGGAATTTGTCAGTAAGCTTAACAACACGTAATCTCTTAACATTAATGCCACATTTTGTATTTGCTTATTACAGCATGCCTATTTACTATTTGTGTATATTTCAAGAATATTAAAAATATATTGCAAATTGAAATAATGAAGGGAACATTCATGATTTATAAAAATAATGTTTTTGACTTCAGCCTTCAGTGATATGGGGAGATGGGTACCCACTACCCGGTATTGTCGCATTGGCCACACCCCACACCAATAGATACTACGGGCCGTGAGCACGCCGCACGGATGTCCTATCGCCTACCCATTGCGCCTTTGATCATAATAATACTAATATGATCCAATCCAATCATTGCCCATTGAAACAATCAATGTGCGATGGACTCAAACATAATATAAGCATAAACTCGTATATTGTTTAAGTTACTTAATTAAGTTTTTCAAGTTTTTGCATATTAGTCTATAGTATAATATTACAGAATTTGTATTTGGTGTATTCACAGAACATATGTTCTGTGGTATAATATCCACGGTTGTGGTGGTCTATCGAATACAATCATGATAATTGATAATAATATCTCTGTTGACCGCATGCTGCGGAAATGATAACAAATTGTACAAACACTACAGTCTACAAGCTGCATGTATTCAAATTTAAACTAAAAGTATTATTGTTTCCCCAAATATTAAATATTGTAATTCATATTGCTCGATTTTAGTGTAATAGCCATAAGGTATTACACAAATACTTTTATTTAAAATTATTTATTATGTGTTGATTGTATTATAAAATCACATCTACGTTAAACCATGTTTGCAATAAAGAAGTCGCTGTTGACTTCCTTAACCGTCCGTCGATTACATAGAACGAGATCGTTCTTAACGGATGCGTACAAGTGCAATGAGGTATGGCAAGAACGGATGGACTGCTCACTGCTGAAGAAAGTTGAACCAGAAATGTTGTATCACAAGCTGTCTACCATGTTGGACGGTGAGAAAAAGCAGATTAACGCCATCGACTTGGATATATTTGCCAACTCATTAACTGACAAATCGTATCTAGAAGAACTGGAAGACCTGGTGTACAGGTTTCGTCTATCAGCTCAAGCTGGCACATTATTGCCATCTACCCATCATGCTGTAATCCGATTACTTCTTATATCAGATGATGCGAAAGACCTTATCAGGATTTTAAAAGATAGACTGAATTATGGAATATTTCCAGATTACTATTTGTGTAATTTACTGATGGATAAATTTATAAAGGAAAATAATTTTCGTAATGCTGCAATAATTGCTTCCAACCAAATGTTACAAGAAGAACTAGATAACGATATCACTAAAACTATGGGATTGTATTCTTGTTTGAAGTATATCACTAATCCAACCGACTGGGAAGATTTGAAAGTGGAAGTAGAAGAAGAGAAAAATGAAGAAGATGACGAAGAAGAGGAAACAAGAGTGCGTGTACACTTTTTAAGAAATCCTTATTTTGATAATCACTTTGATCTGACAGATGGTGATCATTTGGTAGGTAAAACAATGCTTAATATTAGTAAAACTGATAATACTATTATGGGAAATAGTTTTAAAACCATTGGATTAGCTTATTATAACTTATGGAATGAGTTGGCTGATCATCTAGAAAAACTTGAAAATCCTGTTTATTTGGAAACTGTGGAGTTGGTTATTTCTGCTATAGATAAACGAGCACCAGAAAATGCAGAAAAGCTAAAAGATGCCGTTTCCAAGTTAAAAATTGAAAATAAAAATTTAACAGAAGAAACAAAAAAAGCTGTAATTGAAGCAGTAAACAAAAATGAAGAAAAAGAAATACAACTTCAAAAAAAAGTACGTTATAATAATAAAAAATTACATTTTAAATTTAAAATTTATTAATTATTTGTATTTTAGATTTACAAAGAATATGAATCCTTCAGAAGAGAAGAATTACAAAGGTTTATGGAACATTTGAATAAGATGAAACGTTTACAAAAAGTCAAACAAGTCAAACAGGACCTAAGAGAGAAAGAGGAATTGTTGTTCTTCTTTGACAATGAACACAAGCATGACCTAGTAAATGAAGAAAAACTTAAGAGGATGAAAAAGAAAAAGTCTGTTGTCAAGAGTCCTAAAGAAGATTTAGCTTATATACCACCAGAAATCAGAAAACCTGGGTTTAAACGTGATTGAATAAATTACTTTAGGTGTAAATTAAATAATATATGGTATAGTTGTATGTACAATATTATGCTTTCATCTGCATTAAATAAAAATATTTTATGTTTGATTTATTTAATGTTAGTATTTTACACAAATTTAATTTGAAATATTCTTAATAATTTTTTAAATTAAATTTAGTTGTAATTTATGAAAATTAATTTATTTTGATAACTAAATTTAAAATGCATTTTATTTATTTTAAACAAAGATTTTTGTTTAAAATATTAACAAACAAAATGAATTCATAAAATCAGGTCAAAATCATTTAAATTAATTTAATTTTAGTATGATTTATAAATGCATAGGGATTTAAAATGAATTTAATAATGAAGCACATTATAAATTAAAAATACTATAGCAGACTATCATGGAATAGATAAAATATCTATTTTAGATTCTCAATTGAGTTGTGAATGTATTGATTTTACTATAATGGGTTTTTTTTTAAATTTTTCTGTGTCTTACATCACGTTCTAGAGCAGTAGTAACGCTTCAATTTTCTTACTCAGCAAATTTTCTAAAAGGAAATTGAATCTAGATGGTACTTTGGGAGGTCAAAAGTAAAAAATAATCATTAGTTTTAGTCTATATGTTTATAAAAAAATCATAATAAAATAATATCAAAAGTAATATCCATTATAATACAATAAATTCATAATTATAATAATTTTATAAATGAAGAGCTAAATAGTAATAATATAATTACGAAATTACTCTTGGATATCATTAGTTAACTATTTATTCTGTTGATAGGCGATACTAGACTATAATTTGTGACGTGTTGTATTGTTGTCATATTTCGTAATAAGTAAATACCTACTACCATTGATTAAATATATCTTGTATATTTAATCAATGCTATTTATTCAAATTAACGCTGTTCGTTTGGTTTGTTGAATCTAATAAAACATAACTTCTGTCCTGAGCCTTTCGCCAAGCAAGAGCTGTACAAATAATTCGGAAATTTACATGGTTTCAAAAACTAAGAGTAGGATACAAACGAATAAAATTATACAACAAAATTGATTTATTATACAGAGTCGGCGGTCATGATAAGATCTCGTGACACTGTAACAAAAAACTCTTTGTATAAATATAATTTTTAAAAATGTAGCTTCTTAAATGTAGATTAAATGTACAATGTTGTAAATATTAAGAATTTTATGCCCGAATAATCTCAGATTTCTTTTACAATAGGTAATTTTTTACAATTTAAAAATTATTAAAATTGTTTTTAGTTTTAAAACGGCAACTGGATAAGAAAGTATCTATACTGTATACAATATTAATATATTATGTGATATGTCTCTAGGCAACACTATCTTAAATATGCCACTGGTTGCATGATCTATTAATCCGTCACTGTATTAGTAAAATAAAACAAATAAATTGATGTAAATTACTGGGTAGGTAGGTACAATTTATAAAATGTGTGTATTTAAAAGACGCATGCACACTTTAATACACTCCATTAATTATATTCAGAGGATGTCAGTCATTCAAGTATTCATGTAGAAGGTTTTTATACCCTACATATTATTATATCATAATTCATATTGTCTCATATAGAATTCTTAATACTTATAAAACAAAAATAATTACTTAAGCGAGAAAAAGAAAAAATAGGTACCATAAAATTCATCAGAAATGTTAAAATAATATGTTTTATAATAAATCTATTCTAGACCTAGGTAACGCACGGGATTAATATTTTTTAATTAATTTTTTGAAGGCTTGAAGATATATTCATATATACACCTATATTTATATATATATATATTCAATATTCATATCTATACATGGCTCCATCATTTGATGTTTTATTAAAGTAAGCAAGCATTTGTAAACATTCAAAAATATACAGCTGGTTGTTTGCCAGATGGTACATATAGCACCAGACTTCACAAGTTTTCTCAACAAATACCATAAGAAAAATGAAATAAAATATGAACTCGATGATTATTTACAGAATGGTTTTTAGATGTAAAATTAGTAACTGTATAAATTCATTATAATATTAAGTTAATATTGTTAACGTAATAATAATGCTTAATTTGATTTTTAAAACCAATATGGCAATATATTATATTTAATGCTATAAGTAAATAAAATTGTATTTAATATTTAATGTAAAATATACTGCAATATATGTACCTACAATTGTATTTCAAAAAATGTGTCCAAAAGAGCAAATTGGTGAATCATGATTTGCAAAAAAAAAAAAACAAATAAACAAAAGGTAATTTTGTGGGTAATAAATTCAAGAATTGACGAACTAATATAGTTCTTAATTAGTAGCTGTATTCATAAATTTGTAATCTCACATCTGCAGGATATTTTCAGTTTAAATCATGATTCATGGCATACCTTCAGAATTGCCTAGAAATGCAAGGATTTAAATGTGAAATGTAATCGAGGATGGATAAGAATTATTTTTTGACAATTTAATTATTTTATATTGTTGTTTAATATAGTAGGTAGTAAATAAAAACACCCGAATAAACAAATATGGTCTATTGTTTTTTAATTCGATTATTTTTTTTTTTTGGATTAGGAAATTATTAATTTGAAAATGATTATAATATTTTCAAAACATAAATTAGCTTGACGGGCTTGTAGGTTGGAAAGCCCTGGTTTAAACAAATATTTGAAGACAAATTTGATTTGCACAAATAGCTTGTGTGAATTTAGGAACTGCTTGAAAATAAAACTGAGGTTTGCGCAAGTGTAAACCGATATTTGAATATGTAAACAATGATTAATAATTTAAAGTTAGTGCAAATATTTTTTTCGCTAGACAGTAGACAATTAGCGCAAATTAAACTGAACCCGTGAAGGATCATCCTATACCGTTTGTGCGTTAAATATATGGAACCATGAACGTGTTATAATCATATTATAATATTTCCCATAATATATCAATTATATATAATACAATATACCAATGTCTAATCAGCATGTTCAATTAAATTTATAGATAAGCTGCTTATCTAGCTGGTTCCATGTACCTATATAATATATTGGAGTATTGGGCTTACGGTATAATATGTTACGGGCAAGATCGGATAGTCGGACATTGTGCAACAGTAGCAACTAGCAATTCCTGTTTATAAAAATAAACATAGGTGTATAATGTAGTATATTTTTAATGTTATTAAGCCCGGACAGGGATTCGCTCTGCTGTACAGTAGGGGGTGGAGTGGACCTCGTTCAAAGGATAGGTCATTTCAATGGATGTGTTTAATTTGAACGTAATGATACCTAACATTGTATACGAAAAACGATTCTGAACGGAAATGATTTCTTAATCTAGGTACTATAAGTATACAAAAAAGTATATTACGTATGTTATAATTAAATTGTAATATTATGTCAATATTTGCTAGTCAAACGCTTATAAAAAATAATTGTGCCAATGTATTTTACACATTTTTGAACGACAATGAGAAAAACTTCTGAGGAGTCTTTTATTAAATGTTCAAGTATTTTGTCCCAGCTAATTTTTTTTTATCATTAATTATGAAAAAAGTTTAAAAATCAAATATTTCGAATGCTATTGTTAATAGCTTGAAAATTAGTTAAATATTTCGAAAAGAAAATTATTGTAATACAATACCAATTTAAACAACTGTTAAAAGTTTCAAGTTTCTACGATTTAATATTTCAAAAATATTCAAAATTATTTGAAAATAAATCGTAATTTCATGTGTTCGTAAAAATTTAACTTTTAATCGGTCATATTAATTTTTCCTGAAGTCCGGTAGAGTCTTTTTTTTATAGTTATATGAAGAAAAACTTATGGATAACCTTGTGTTAACATTTTGAATCTTTAAATAGTATGAATACTAAAAAATTATATGGATTTTAAACCACAAAATAATTTTCAAATTATTTTGACACATTTTGGAAAAATTTGAATTTTAGGCGCTTATAAAAAAAATTGTGGCTAACAATTCTCGATTTTTTTAATTGCAATAAGTGCAACTTATAATAAACCTTGTATTAAATTTTCAAGATTTTTTGAACAAAAAAATTTTAAAAAAAATATTTGGAAAGAAGAACATTTTAATTGTCAAATTTGTTCAAATATTGTTAATATTTAATAGGTCAATAAAAGCCAAATATAAAATGTTGGTGAAAATGTCAACTATTAGTGGTTTTTTATTTTCGAGTTGGAACAAAATAAAAAAATCAAGAGTCAAAAAATGATTTTGCATAAAAATATTCGTTTTTCTGTAATTCTTTTGTGATTAAGTTGAAAAAGTTCACTCCGTTCAGAATCTAATACTATAGTTCCTAACAATTCGATGTATATAAAAAAAAAATACAAGACATGATATACTAAATTTTGGAAACAAAAAGGTTTAAAAGTCTACTGAGAAAGAATACATGTATAATCATTGATTATAAATACTAGTAGTATTTATAATCAATGGTATAATGTAATAAATGAGAAGTTGCCATCTTTTTGGCACGTACAATATCATCATCCACACCAACACTGCATAAATTGTTGAGCACACATTTATTATCTATGGCAAAAATACGAAAATTGGAAGATTAGCTTATCATATTATTTTAGATCATGAACGGAGTAATGGAATCTATTGGTTTTACAATGATGTGAGTTTTTTTAGTTATTTATTTTTTTGTGTCTGTCATCACGTTTTGGAGCAGTAAAAATGCTTCAATTTTCTTATATAGCACTTTTCTGAAAGGAAAAAAACAAAAATGAAACTTTTCCAATACTTTTTAAAAGCGTCGAGAAAAACAATAAAAAACCCTGTTTTGACAAAATACAAAAACGAAAAACCGCAAATTCTTGAAATGTTCACCAAATGCTTGCATTAGCGTTTACTATACATGGTTTTTTTTACCTATTTATAGACAATTTAAATCTTTGATTTATGTATTGAATATTGAGTTTTGTTTCTTGAAATATCAATAAAAAAAATTTGGCTGGCAAAAATTTTGAAAATATAATACAAGGTTCATTATAAGTTATACTTATCGCAATTAAAAATAATTGAAAAAAAGTCATACCAATACTTTTTATAAGCCCATAGAGTTCAAACTTGTATAAAATATGTCAAAATTGTGATAATTTGCAAGTTATTTTGTAGTTGAAAGTTTATAAAGTTTTTGGTATTTATCCTTAAATCACATTTAATTTGAATTATTTTTATTATATTTGTTTACATAGCCTTTAAATGGTTTCTAAGAATAATTTTTAATTCACCGAAAATGATAATGATGTATTAATTATTATTTGTGATTTGTAATTTTATTTGATTTGAGTTTATAACTTATACACGTAATGTACGAGAAGAAGAGCAAAATGTGCATTACGATTTAAATATAATATATTTGATCATAATATAATGATCCTACGGTAGCTGTGTATTATATAATAATTAATATAATAGGATTATTTTATACGAGTCAAGGCCATAGTCTGTTCCCCGTTGTCACTAATAATTATTAACATTATGTTATTGCTGATTGTGGCATATGATACGTCAGAAGTACGCATAGTTTTTTTTTTTTTGTATTGGATTATGATGAAAATTATTGACCATACATGAAAATAAATTAAATTAACAGATTGGTCACTATCGAACAAGGATATATAATTATTGTTTCGTTCAATAGGGCTTTACCGCGGTGTAACCGAACGGATGCCTCTGTTGCGATTTCAATTATTCGTGAGCTCTGGACGGACCAAGCACAAGCGGTTTATTATTATTATTATTTATTACAGTCGACGATTATTAAATGTTTTTTTTTGTACGTGACACGATTAAATACGTATGCGAAATAAAACAATAGCTAATAATGTAACCACTAACCAATGCAGATACTATCCGCACTACTGTACCAGTGGCATGGCGAAGTGAAATATTTTATCGGGCAATTCATTTTTTATTTTCCTACCACCCACCCAGTGGCGTATCCAGGGGGGGGCACAGGGTTATTATTACAAGTTATTATTCTTATTCTGATATCATATTCAAATGTATTATGTAGTTAGTTTTGTACTACAATATTTCTCACTAAATCCAGAACTCACTGACCCACCCACCCCTTAAATTTATCGGGCAATTGCCCTTCAAAATCATACTCAACACGCCACTGTACTTGTACTAGGTAGTAGGTACCTATCGCAGAGATGGGTGGGATGATAAAAATAAATAAATGACTGTAGCACAAATTAAAACCGTTTGGAAACATTTTTCTACACAGCATGTGAATTGCCAATAATTATTAGTTATTAATTAAATGTAATTATTTTAACGTCAAGGACCAAAGCTGAAAACCGTAATAAAAATTGTTATCGCTGTTTGACCGCATGAAAATAATTTGTTAATTATTATTTTTTTCTGTTCGGTTTCGTCTTTTTTCTCGGGTTCTATTTTCAAAGTGGATTATAGAACCAAATATCACATCGTGTAAAGTACATAATTATAATATTATATTTTTATATTATCCATCTTAGTTCTTACATTGTCTTTGGTCGTGCGCGCCGTCCATAATGGTTACCGGGATTGTGTTCATTGGTCGATGTTCGCGCCTCGTGCGGTCGCGTTGGAAACCAGTGGGACCACATCGCGCGCGTATTTGAAGTGGAAAAAGTTGTGCAACTTGAAAAGTTATGACGTCATCGTTGACTTGGCAACCGGCTACAACACAGTGTAGGAATCGTAACGGATCCAAGGAGGTTAGACACTGCCACCACCGCCGACGCTCCGCGTTGCCGGTGAGCACGCGAAAGGGGCTGTGCGTGCGTAGTGCAGCGGTAACGTATAATGGTAATATATATTATTATTATTATTAGGCTTATACGGTCGTATACAGAGCGATGCTCGGCGACGGTCGTCCATAGCATGCACGTTTCCGAATTTTAAAACGTCGCCGCCCAGAACGAACCTACCTCTAGTCGTTTGGTCCTGAGTACGTTGAACCGAACGTGTGCGCGTTATGTAATAAAATATTAATTATACCGTTCGATCGAATCGCTGCGTTAAAATGTTCACAATATTGATGTACTTTTTTACGGAAAATTCGAGATCCGGTTAAAATCGGATTACAATAAGGAACGAGTTGCAAATCGAACGGAACCCCCCCCCAGCACTGGCGTTTGAAAAAAATCAAGTAGAGTTTTAGTGACATTTGAAACGTCGTCTAAACTGTGGTGTTCCCTACGGCGATCGACGTAAAATACTGATTTTACGATCTCCGTGTTGGCCCATGAGTAATATCGATGTCTCGGCGACGGCATTTCGAATTTATCAATAACGCGGTCGTCGCGTAAAATTGGAGCGATAAATTCTAGCTTAAGAAGACGGTATTACGATAATAGAGTATTATCGGTCGGAAAGAGCCTCGAGAGTCGTGCGTACCGCTCTGTATATACGTTGAGTAAAAAGAGTGCGCGATACACCCGCCGACCGAGCTCCTGTCGTGTGTGAGACTACCGCTTAAATAGCGAAAACCGGCAGGAGCCGGGCCCAGTCAGCCGAACGCGCACCACCATCGTGCTTCTGCGTAATTACGCGTAGGATTTTCCCGATATATATATATAATATATATATTTATATATTATATATATATATATATATATATATTTATATTACTTAAATATATTATAATATTAAATTATATATATTCATCTACCCTTTTATGTACTTCTATTAGTACGTAAATAAATTCTCATAAACGAGATCATTTTTCCTGCCCGCAGTTCAACGTCGTCTACACATCTATTCAAGTAAGTACCATTTTAGGTAGTAACTATTATTGCTTGTTTCATTTTACCCATCT
The DNA here is from genome assembly GCA_025469195.1 of Chaitophorus viminalis. Classification (NCBI taxonomy): domain Eukaryota; kingdom Metazoa; phylum Arthropoda; class Insecta; order Hemiptera; family Aphididae; genus Chaitophorus; species Chaitophorus viminalis. The sequence continues at coordinate 96,149 of JAIPRK010000198.1, forward strand.
TGTCGTTACGTCGACACGTTTTTTTGACCACCTTCCCCTCGATCACAATCTAACGTGAACATAACCTGATATGTAAAAGCTCTTTCATACGAGACACTTCGAAACGCAAGCGGCACACGTTTTCTTTATCTGTGTCTCGTGTGAACGTTTCCATTAATATCAATATATTTTTAGTCGCCTGATTCTTTACAGACACTAGTAACCGGCCACAAAGTGTCTCGTGTAAAAGAGCTTAACCCTATGACAATTGAGTGCCCGCGGTAATAAAAAACGCGAGCGGTCGACGGAGCAGGGATCAAAATATACTGTTCGTGTTTTGATGGTTATGTTCGATTCTTAGCCGGTAGCAAAGATTTTTTTTTTTATTATTCGTGGCGTTCGGTAAACTAACCCTCGTGCACGCGAAAATGTCATTTTGTAAATCAATAGCGGTGTACCGGACCCCCACCACGCGCTCTACAACCTCGTGGGGAGGTAAAACGAAAATCATTTCGTGGTCTTTGTTCCGTATCGCGTAACCGGGCGTTTCGGATTTGGGATAAATGTATTGTCTCATCATTTTTTCTCGCGTCTTTTGGAAAGTGCTGCTGAACTAGTGTTTCGACTGGAAATGCCGTACAAACGTGGTGGGGTGGGGGTAGGGGTTGAATGTTCAACGACGAAAAACTAATAATAATTGAATGTGATATTATATAATAATATAACGGTAAACCATTTGCGTATAATTTTTCGAAAACTATTTTGAAATTCGTTGGTTCCCCGTACACGTTTTATCGGTCTGGAATATTGGAGTGGGTTTTTTCGTCCTATCGGCGGCCGCCGCCGTCGCCACGATCTTTGTTTCCCGTACACCACCTACCCCGCCACCGTTGTTGCCGCCGTCACCGCCTTCGACGCTGGTCGTACCGCATGAACTCCGAAGTCGGTGGGTGACCTCTACCCGTGATACTACTACCGTAATAACCATTGCATTGTATTGCGAGTGACATGGAGAGCGGGAGAGAGGTACGCACAACACGCACACGTTAAAATTGATCGGAACGAGTTAATTCACCGTAACGTATTTTCGTTTGAAAATCGCAACGACTTTTTTTTTTTCTTATGAATTTTGATTTTTATCCATTGTATTTTTTACTCTTTATGAAATTATAATTTTTTTTTCCACCGTTGAATTTCGTTCGTTTTTATTTTATTAGAACACAATATAGTACGCTGGTCACCGGTCGGTATTTGATTTTTGTGTGTTTATATTATGCTTCTACACGAACTCTTCAATACTTGCGATATCACGCTGTCGATTCAACAGCAGACAGTTAATTCGTTTAACAACTTACCAAATTGTTTCTATGCGTTCCACGTCGTTATTTCACATACACAACGCACACGCACACGATCTTACTAACCAGACACATGACGCATACACGCACGCACTCACACCGTTACACGCAAGCGAATTAAAGCGATTTTGACCTTTAATATTCTGCCGGTCAGGAAAGAACATATCAATTGGCGTAAGGCGAAATGTAACTCGATACGTTCTGTGGCCTTTGCTCTCTTCGAGACGAATTTTTTATTCGATTTATTATGATCCGATACATCTTTATATTGTAACTATACTGTACAGGTATTATATATTAATTTTATGTTTGGTTATAGAATTATAATATAGATAACAACCTCTATTGAATAATGATATACTTACCCATTATTTGTAAGTTTATATGGATTACTAGAATTCTTGGCTTTTCGTGTGTAGAAGGAAATTCAGCACAGTACTCGTTGTTTTATGTTCTTTAATCTATCTAAATACAAGTTTGTGACCAATTTAGTATTGAAATCGTATACCTTATATACGTAAGCCTTATATACGCAAATTATCTCCAATAATCTGTTCTGTAGTCTTATTTCGAGGGAATGTAGTTTTTAGATAAATATTGTATTGTGTTAAAATCTGTTAAAATAGAATTTATTATTGATTTACAAAGTTAAATATTGTATGTAATTGTATATAATTTATACTTCAAGAGGACAAATATTTCTACAAATAAAAATTACAACAATTAAATAATAAAAATGTTCTCCAAGTTGGAGAAATATCCTTGGAATTATTATGATTCATAAATTAAGAGTTAATTTATGTCATTGCTTGTTGTATATTAAAAATACCAATTACCTATTATTTGTCGCTGAATTTTAGTTATATCTTTACCTATATTTTTATTGGCGCTTCATTTATGTGTAGTATAAATAAAAACAAATTCATGTTACTCATAAATTGAAAAATATATTGATATTACTATTCTTTTGAGAAAGCTATAATGGATAAATTAAAAAAGCATTAAAAATTAATAAATATGGTAACTTTTCTACAATAATTTGTATATTAATATGTAGTTGTAGCTGTTAAGTTGGTGAATAGAGAAGTGGATCGATTGAACCTTTAGGTTTTGTCTTCATACATACATAATTTGACGAAATAAATAATGATGCTTTAATTTTACCAAGGAACTCTTCAAGTAGGTAATGGGGTTAGCACGCAAAGTATTGTTTGATATATTATTTGAGTTTAAATTTTTAGGTATTTGAATTATATATTTTAATATCAGTTTTTATTATCCGTTAAATAATATCATTGATCATAAAATATATACGTAGTATTCGTATTTATAATCAATGATAATATCGAGTCAAATGTTTGAAATAATTATAAATTTAGAATAATAAAATAATATTTAGATAATAGCAGTGAAAATGAGTATTAATGTTTTACACGATGGCAAGTGCGACATTTTTTTTTTAAATTTTTAATCGTAAAAAATGTTTAAAAATATTTTTTTCTATTTTGACAGCGTATTTAGATATAACATATCTATATCATTATATTTTTAAGGTAATTATTTTACGAGAAATTACCGTTTAAAGTTGAACTTTTCAATTTCGCATCTCAGTTCCCCCAACTGACTTTAATAAATATTTTTCTGTCCCATTGCTTGTAAATTTTTCCGTAGTTCGCTGCAACTTATTCTTAAACCATTGAAAAATCTAATTTTCACTTTTTAATCTAGATATTTAAATTTTTCAAATTTGATAAAATGCTTTGGAAATAAAACAGCTATCTGGCTCTAATAGATTCTACGTTAAATTATACCTAAATTATGATTTTGCTTTTATCATTAACTCATGTTTTCACGTACAAATTAGAATCATTATAAAATTAAATTATATTGTATTGAGTGTGTAAAGTATCAACTTCAATAAAACATGATTTAGAATCTAAACTTAAGATAAATATTAATGTAATTATCCAGTTATTAATTGTTATCGATGTTATACGCTTTTTCAACTATGGCCATGAAAAATAGTTTTTTTTAGTGATAGCATTTTATTTTATTAGTATTTAATTAAATTCATAGTAACTTTATACCAAATGTTTAAGTTAGTGAAAAACTAAATACTATTTGACAATTATTAATGGATACATTAGTATTTAATAAGTTATTAGTAATTTTATTAATTGTATTGTTTTGATACATTTACCTTGTTGGTTTTAATATTGGATAAGTGATTATTATAATTAATATTATATATTGTAGAATATAATAACATTCATTATTGATATTAATAGTTATCTAAGGTATCCAAGTTAACGTTTATAATGATGAATGAATAATTAAGTAATATGTGGAAAATATCTTCAAAAATTCCATTATATTATTCCTTTTTCGAATTATTTCTTAATTGAAAAACATTTAAGTAAGAGTGATTTAATATGTTTAAACTTATTTTAAAATTAGAATTTTGATAGTAATTGTTGGCTATGGTTGTATAATACGGATACATTTGATTTCGGTGTTAATTTAGGACTTCAAAAGTAAAATATTAGTAATTTACCATTGGATATTTAAACAACAAATGAATTGTTTTGTTATTTGAGTAACTACTATTTACATACTTTAATACATTATTAATGAAGTCATGATCCTATGTGGAATATTTGAGTGAATTTTTTTTATGTAATTTACTATTTACGGACATTTTTTTACAATGATTTTCAGAATACCATTTTTTTTTTATATTTTTAAAATAGTCATTTTAATATTTTTAAATAAAATTGAAATTGGCTGTATTTTAAATGATTAAGACGTTTAATTATAACTTATATCATTGTTAAATTATAGTGCACTATAAAAAGAGCCTAAAAATATCTAAAAAAACCTTAATTTAAATTTTACATCGAGTAGCCAGTAGGTTAGGAGACTAAAAACAAGTATCAATACTGCAACTTACTTATTAATAAAAAAATTTAAATTATAGAAGTTCGCATAATACAGTTTAATATGGAAATGTGTTATATACATTTTATGCAAGATGGACCCCAGCACATTATGTTCGAAATGATATATGGATTGGTTAAACAATCATTTCCTTGATAAATGGATTGGCTGCAGAGGAGGACCAATAAATTAGCCGGCTCGATCGCCAGACTTGACATTGATTAACTTTTTATAACTAAAAGATAGGGTATCCTTTTAAAACATTATTAGAACTGTGAAGTCATCGTTAAAAATATGAGAGATATTCCAAACGACATATTAATAATATGTACAAACATCCTGGAATTATAAAGTTGAATCATGTATTACAAGGTGGACACTTTGAATATTTTTAAAAGTAAATAAAAATAATATAGAGTAGTATTGGTGTGTTCGTTATTGAACTTGCATTAACTGTGTGAAAAACGAAATATTTTTAAAGATTGTTGTATTTTTAACTAAGAATTGCTCTCATTAATTATTGAATATTCAGTCAATTTTAATATTTTATACTCATAATTCTAGGAATTTAATTGAATGAATATTTTGAAATTTTTTTAAAAAATGTTAATTTTTGTTATTAATTCGAACTTTTAAATTATTGTAAAAAAGAGCATAAAAAATTAATTTAAATAATAATTTTTTTTTTAGGAAATATTGTAATCTATAATATGTGTGCAATGTGCATGTATACCTATTCGGTCTATATATAGTTTATTTACAGTTATTGTGTCTTGATCATTCCGGTATTCAAAGAAAAGGTTGTTCTTGATACTCGTTTCTTGGCGTGTAACCGTCACCGTCGTAAACAATAACTACTGTCATATTCTCTATGAACGTGTATTACGTCTGCGGTCGGCGGCACTTCATAGTTTTAAAAATCTAATATTTCATAATGTACATAAAATTATCTTATATATATAAAAGGATAAAACTTAAACCACTTGGACTTAACATTTTGCACAGAGGTTCCTTATAAATTGTAGACGAGCACTAAGAAGGGATTTTTCAAAAATCGCATTCTTAAGGATCGATAAGAGTTTAAGCTTAGGGTTGGATGTATACTTCTTATGATTACCACGGTATTTTACGTTGATTTTGTATTAATTTTATGATGATGGATAGTAAATTTTCCAGTTAATGTTTCGATTCAACATAACAATCAATTATCAAATAACGTAGTCTAACTTTTAACAATTTTATTCTGTTTTTCTAAATTATTCGAAAAACTGTTGAGAAATTCAAAAAATGTCCTTCTCCATGACGATGCATTAACTAGACGAAATTCCCGATCAGAACAGTTATAACTTTGTATATATCGGAGTAATCTTTCTATTAGAAATCGTGTATAAATACCAAACAAATTCTACTTCATATTACTGGCAAATTAAACTCCGGGTAACGAAAACTAGTTGATAATAAATAGTAATTTTGAATATAGAAGTAATTTATAAACCAATGTTCATTTTTCTATTTGATGTTATCGCCAGTTCATCAATGACTTTGTTAATTTTCATACAATGTCTACGAATCACCTCATGATGAGGTAAATAGTGGTGTTTTTATTTTTACATTTTGTGCTAAATGCATGTTCTATATTTCGACTATAAAATCCCGAAAAGTGCAACTTTCGTGGTATTTTTTGTTGCACGATATGTTATCGTATTCTAGTATTATTGACATTCAAAAATACTAAACGAAAAATGTGTTAGGAAAAATAGTGGACTAAAATCTGGTATATAATAATATATTATTTGAAATGGCACAATTTCATAAATGAAAAAAAATGAAGATTTTCCGATTAACTTCAGGTGGATTGTAATATTTTATTATATTATTATTTTTTTCATAAATATAATTTAAATAGCACGTAATAGCCGACTAGTATGTACTGAGAAGTCACAACTTAATAACAATATATTATACACATTGACTGTAATATAGATTTTATATTTTAAAATAAAGATAAGATATGCTCGCCGCAAAACATTAAGGAAAAGCAATTTAGAAATGGCTTTAAATGTAAATCCAGTCATGTAGGTATTTACACAATGGATACTGGCAGAGCTATAATTATTATATACGCAATATAATGGACTTAAAAATTATTAATTTTTATTACTTGGGTAAATATTAAATAGTAGAGTAATAAAATACTTTATACTTTTTTTTAACTATTGGTATTTTTTTTTTAATTTCAAAGACATTTCGAAGGGAATGGTATAACCCACCCCCTAATTCCATAATCATCTTTATACAATTTGCATAACAGTTCATTTAATTATAAATTTAAATAAATAAATTCTAGAATCTAGACTCGAGTTGGCTAGTCTCATGTTTTAACATTTACTTGTATACATTTTATTTTTGACTAACATAAAATATTATATCTTGATACATAAATAACTACGCAATGAAGTATCAATGTTTGTGTAAACATTGTTTCGAGACTAAAATATTTTATATTTTACGTGAGTTATCTAATAAAAATTAATTGTCACCGTTTTGTATTTGCGATGACATAAAGGCGTTTTGAAACCTAAAAAATGAAAAGTATTCAGTATTGATTATAGTTCGTCGTATTATTAATTCCTATAACAAGCTTAATTATAACCTATTTATGAAATAATAGTATTACTCTATTGGTTGAAAGTAATTTGCACTGATAATTTTTTTTTATTGAATCTTTATTGGCTTAATTTAACTGTTTAACTTTAAAATATAAATTTTTGTTTTTTATTATTTATCTTTATATTGTTTATTGTAATATTAATAATTATTCAATAATTTCAGTAACTAATTATTTAGTAACATACATTTTAAATTTGTTTTATGATTGCTTGAGTGAGCTAAACACAAAAATTTAATATTATTTAAGTGATAATATACTTACTACTTATCTAAGTAAAATGATAAAAATCCCGATAAAAATATCTTGATGAGATGCACATTGACCCAATAATAATATTATGGCGTATTGTTTATTCAGTTTAAAGTTCGTTTCATTGTGTTTTACATATTGTGGAGATAAAAATGAATCGTCTTAATATATTTCCTATTCATAGCAATGAACAAGTTTTTGATTTTGAACAATCTATGAAAATATAATGAAAGTTGTTTTATTTAGTTATATAAGTAATTATCTCTTATAATATTGACAGGTAAAATGAGATATACTTAATAATTAAGTAATATAATATATTTAGTTAGGTACTAGCTACATTTTAGCTTTACAATTAAAGTATAATATGATTATTATTTATATACCTGAGTTCCATTAAACTTTTATTATTAATTTGATTTTAAGTTTTAATGTATCCTTACTGTTTATTAGTTATGTCGTCCATTTTTCAATTAATAGTCCCAATTTAAATTAACAGTACTCACAATGAAATATATAAATATAATGTAGGTAGGTAACTTCATGTTATAAGGATAAAATAAAAATTATGAATTATTATTCCTTAAAACTATAAATCTGAAAAATGGCTATTTATGAATTCTTAGTTCAGAAGTATAATTTTTTTTTTTCATATTATTTCTCCTGTATTGATGATATTGTTTTTCACGAAACATTGAAACATACATTTATAGTATTTAATAATATTAATTATAAGAACATATTTTGAATGTGAATTCGTCATAAGCATATTATTTATAATTTTTATATTTATTTAAAAATTGATCTGTAGTTTTGCGTTTAAAAAGCAAATAAAAATAATTTAACATTAAAAGAATCAATTACAATAACTAGAATAAAATAAAATAATTTAAATATAGAAACAGAAATTATGAATTTATAGAAAATTGCGGTTGTGCTGTAACATTGTGTCGAACATTTAAAATGGTAGAAAATAATCAATATTTTACAAACATGATCTTGGTTAACATTAAACTTTGAACGATATTAAAGTTATTAAGTTATTAAAGTTAAACAATTATTATTGCTTTGAATTGTTGTTATAAATATATATTTGTAAGTATACATTTCGAACGTACCTTTATGAATTTTATTAACATTCAAGGTCTAAGTCTAGTTTTGAAATAGATAATTCAATGTAAACAAATTCATCATGAAAAATATTCATAAAATATAGGCTTATGAGTTATCAGTAGGGCTCGAATTTATATGTAAATACATATATTTACTTATTTGACTTTATAAATTGATTTAGGTAAGTGATAAATCGTTTCAAGGTATTTCCAATGAAATTAACTATATTTTACTTTACATATTTTGCCATAGGTAAGTACATGTTTTTACGTACCTATCTCAGTAATTCCATTTTTTCTTATATATTTCGACAATTTGTTCATATACGATTTATTAATAATAAATTATTAATTATGTATGATTGTATTTTTCAATACATATAATAGATACAATACAAATTCAATACAGATTTAGAAACATGGAAAACCATGTTTCTAAAAGTACAAAATAGTAACAAAATAATACCAATTATTGAATTTAAACTACGGTCGATATATGTGTCATATAAGCTGTAAATGCATAGAACAAGTACAATGACTTATTGGAAGTGTCAATAAAAGAAAAAATGCACAGTGTATTAAAAAAAATCTTGGTTTAAACTGTATAAAATTAATGAGAGATATACATTGGGGGAATGAATAGGGTAATAATTTAGGCTGAGCCCACTCCTTGGACATTGCAAATATGAAATTTACACCCATTACCTCTGTTGAAGTCGAAATCTGTGTTATGACCAAATCGTAGATCATTTAACTTTGACAATTTGAGCATGTATATGGTATGCCATTGCTATCAAGATCAAGATGAATAAGGTTCAGTTTTATGATATATCTTTAAAGTAATTTTATTATTTTTTTATATTCCATATTTTCATTGTTTTATCACATATAAAGCAATTTGATATTATATATATTTACATATTTTATTATTTTCAATCAATACATAGAAATTCGAGCCCTAGTTATCGGATACTACGACTGTTGAAAGAGATAAGAAAAAAGTATAATTATTGGTACAATTAATAAAATAGAACATTTAGTTCACAACCATGAATTTGTATTTGATTTGGAAGTTATTTTGTTTATTTCCTATTTTGTTTTAAAAATTTTTCTCTAAGAAAATGCAGATTTTTGAAGTTGTAGATTATAATATTGAATAGTATTATTGTCTGTATCATTTCAATTTAGTTCCTTAAATACATCGTTGTTAAGCATATTTTAATGTTTTTATAGTTCAAAATCAAGCTTATATGTTTATCAAATTATTATTTTTAAAATTAAATGTAAGAATAATTTAAAAATAAGTATATTAAATATTACGATTTTTCTACAATAATCTTGTAGGTGTTCAATTTCGAATTTAATATTTTGTTGATAATATCAATTATATGAATTAATTATAAATTATTTTAAATAATTGTTGATATATCCTATAGCTAACAACAATTCGATTATGATATAAGTTGTATAAAATAAATATTGTTAACGAATCGTTTACTAATTAATTATGGCCAACTCAACATAATATTATAAATGAATTATTTGAATATATATCTAACCGTTGAATATTTTTCTGTATCATCACTATGTATATTTATTTATATAATTGTACACTATTTAAATTTTAAACTGTATAACTACCCACTTTGCTAGAATTGAATAATTGATTTAATGTTACGCTTTATATTATTATGTAACTGTATTTAAACCAACACGTGACTAAACCTTAAATTTTATACAGTTTTGATATGATTTATCTATATAACATCCACGATTAATTACGACTACTAGTTTAAATTGGAAAATATTTAGGGAGTGTTATATAAACTTATCTAATGAATATTATGTTTATTGAATTATCAAACTAGCCCCCCTTAGTCTTCGTCTTCCTTCATTTACCTGTCAAGGACATAGAAATGTTACATGTTGTTGTCATCGTGGTCTATATTTTTAGACAAATCTCTGGACTACATTCAAATATAGAATATTCAATAGAAATTAGAAGTGATGTGTCTGTCTACCATACTTTGTGTGGTATAAGAGTATTGAATTATTACGTTTTGGAAATAAATAAAAATAAATACTGAAGATTTTAGAGTTTTTTAAATGTATAAAACTATAATTTAAGTTCAATATTACCTATACTTTAGTTTTAAAGATATGATTGGCCTGAGCTATTTTCTTATCAAATAACCTATTTAATTTAATTATTTTATGTGAGTATATCATTCAAAAAGGTTAGTTTTTAACACGAATATCAACCGTGGTATCAACAATCTCTTTCAGACTTTGAACGTGGTTGAGTGAAAATTCACACTGCCGCCAAAAATTAACTAACCGGTATATTTATATAATATTTAATAGTATTTTTTCGAATAAACCTTATAATACATAAAATAATTATTAATGAAGTATCAAAAATGGCTTTTGTAGTACCTTTGAGTACCTTTGAAGTATATTAGATTTTTTTTCTTTCAAAATGTTTTATAATAATATTTACAATCGAAAACAATTATTAATTTTACTAATATTTTTCATTATTTACAATTAAACTCTCCAGCGAATCTTTTGTACCATTTTAATCGACATAAAATGTTACTGATAGAATTCAAAATTAATTGGTCAGTTAATGACTAGTTAATGCGATTTATAAAGTGTCTAATGAGTTCTTAAAATTGCAACTTCACAAGTATTATTTATTTTTAGTCTAGTTCGATGGCTATATTATTTAAAAATAATTTAAGTTTATGATAAAGTTAATATAAAAAAATATTCATGTTTTAATTACCAATTTATAATGTATGAAAAATTCTAAACAAACCAATGCGCATAATTATTTAATTGTAGTTAACATTGCATTCTTAATTATTCCATAATTTAAATTATAAAACGTGATATTGTAAAAATAAATGGTATTATGGTTTCTACTATAATTTGCAATGCCTAATATTTAACACGTACCTACGAACCTATTATTGGATTTAGCAATATTTATTGAACTAACTCGTTGAATATAAATTTGGCTAAAACATCTTCTTGGTTAAATTATGTATAATTGAAGTACATATTATTACATATTATGATATTTAAAATTATAATTTAATCCAAATCATTTAATTAAACAATCATCAAATTGTAAATCTTAACTTAGGTATAAATTATGTAGGTGTTTAAAAACTATAACATGAAATAAACGTCTTTAAATCGATATGCCAAAATGGTTGGTTCCATGTTAGCTGATAACTTTATAATTACATTGCATTGCATATACCCACATTTGGTAAAAGTAGACCTGTGATAGTTAGGTTATGGAGTGTATAGTATATATTAGAAACTAGCCAACAAACCCGTTTCGATGTTCAATAGATGGTTCTATGTAAGTGATGAAAAAAAATTTATGCGTTTTCATTTCGTAAATGCAGGTCTATAGTCTGTAATTGATCTAACATCTAACCTATGATTGTTAATTTTTTATAGAATTGAATGCAGTGTAAACTGGCCTATTTTTTTTTATTGTTATTTTTACTTTTAAACTTAAATATATATCTTCCGAGTTCGTAGATTATTGTCGTGTCTGTTAATTTTTCCTTTGTAAGTTCTTCAAAAGGACAAAAAATGTTGTGTGTTTGAAGACTAATGCTATTTTTCTCGAAGGGCTTTTTAGTTTTGTACTTGTTTAATTTTATATTAATGGTAACCTGGGAATACATTATGTTTTTATAATACTATAATAGAGTTAACCTTTTCGTTGACAAATTAAAGTAGCACATCAGCTTCTTGTGCTATCAATTAATTATATAATACATATTTTACATATTTACATAATTTTTGATTTTCGAGTTGTTTATCATTTGGTCAAATATCTTAAAAATGTTTCTGAAAATTGGATATTATAATTTATGTTGTATAATATAATGAGAATCGGCATTTAGAGATTCCAGAATCCTCGTAAATTTGTGACTGTATTTAACATTTATTATAAGTGACTAACAAATTATGTACACCTTTATAATTTTTAGTATCGTTTTAAGTAAATTTATTTTAATATGACAATTTTAAAATCGTATTTAATTTCAGATTTGTAAATTTGGTTTTGCTATGTTTTAAGTTATTTTTTTATTTTAATGGTGGCAATTAATCATCTGTTATAATTGGAGTTTTCTAACACTTGGATCTTCCTCAGAGATTCGTTGTCTAACATCTAAAATGTGTAAATACCTGTTCTAATTGACGACATTTATAGTCGAATTAATACATTTTAATTTTGTGGCATTTTTCAATTGAATCTCGTTCTTTATCAAATTTATGCATAGTATGAATTGCATTAAAATGGATCCTGTTTATTAAAAATATGGTTCTATTGTTTGCGAGAGTAAATTTGTTTATTGTACTTTCATATTGTTTAAATATCAGAAATGCCTTTAATATATCACTGTACTGTTTCTAACCTCAGAAATGTGCATAATTTGCATTATAATTTAGGAAATGTTAAAAGAATTATAATAAAAAAAATCCTTCGTATTAGTATTAGTTATTGATTTTTTTATTTTTTATTATGGTTTTAAATTTTATTTTTTTAATGTTGAAGTTTATATTTACATACAATGTATGACTTAAATTTGTATAGTGAAACTGAAATCTTTATTTATTGACTTTAATCATTTTTGTTATTATTGGTTTAGATATTTATTTAGGTGATTTAGCGATATAATTCTGTTCGTTAAATGTATCAATAGTTCTCCATTATTGTCATATCTGATGTGCTTAGGTTAGGTATAGCTCTTTTAATAAATTATAATTAATTATTTTTCTGTGTTTTGATAGGTTTTATTTTTGTTACGAAAAACTATAAAGCAAACGTGATAATTTTTTATTGGACTAACAAGTGTAAATTTCTATAATATAATATACAGCAAGAGACATTGGCAAAAATTGTTATTACATATTATGTAATATCATAGAAAGATATTTTTAATACCTATGTTAGTGGGTACACAAATAAATAGATTTGTTTAATTAAATATTGCAATGCATCATACATCATTACATCACGGCATTAGTTAATGCCGTATTACCTATGTCATATTAGTACATTAATAAAATATAGACAAGTTTTATAGATTAATATTATTATATTAATTTTGTTTAGAACACCAATAGGCAATGAAATTAGAAATTGTTAAAGAAGTATTGTGAATTTGTTTTTTCGAATTTGTGAGCAACTGTATTAAGCGTCATTCAACCTTTAATGTAGTATTTAAATCTTAATTTAATTATTATTTTTAGATTGAAAGTATATTTTAAGAATTTAAAGTACCTATAAAATCATTTTTCTCTTTACCTTCATACTTTATTTTAGTATTTCATCGGACTAATCTGACTAATTTAACTTCTACAGTATACTGTATTTGTTCCTCCCTATTAAATATGAATTTAATTTCCTTTCAAAAAATGTATGAAATTGTATTGAATTTTTATAAGTATAGGTTAAAATAAACAAAATGTTTATCTTTACCAAAAAAAAAAAAAGAAAAAGAATTTCTATTATTTTATAGGTTAAGAAATAGTTTTTGGACCTTGTATTTGGTTTATTATATATTATATTAAGTTAAAATATTCATTTTTAATATAAAGGATGGTTGAACTACAATTTTTTAATTTTTCAGGTACCTATATTGAATCTCATACATTATTAAGATGGGAGTACAAATGAGAACAAAGACCGAAGAAACGGCTGAGCCTCTTATCGAAAATAATAATATGGATACTACAGAAGAAGAATTAAAACCACATGCTCCACAAAAACGTGAAATATTGTGGGCCACAGCTATTTACTTGACCACTTGGCACGTGTTGGCGGTTATCTGTACGATACTATACTGGAAGAATGTTAAACTGATGACCATTGCATGGAGTAAGTACAATAATTGTTATTATTTATTAAATTCAGCTTTTCATGGAATTTTTTTGGATTAAAATTTACAATCAATCTCTATTTATTGGCTTAAGATTATTATATTAAATATTTTTTCTTTTTATAATTCCTTTAATTCGTTAATGAAATAGATTCATGCTAGATAATCCATTTCTAACTGCTAATAAGTAATAAGTAATATGTACCATACTACAAGGAAGTGGGAAAAATTAAATGGTTTGATTAAAATGAATTTAAATTGTATAAAGTATAAATTTAAGTTATTATTGTTTATTATTACAATGGTTATAATTGCTATTTGTTAATAGTTAAATAATTATAACTGTGAAACTTGCTAGCAAAAAATTGGTATATGAATTATGAAGTGATAATTTTAAGTTTAAAATATAAATGCATTATTATTGTTATTAAATTATTATTTTTTTACTAGGTCTCCTTGTCGGATTCACTGGACAGTTTGGTGTAACAGCTGGTGTCCACAGATATTACACTCACAAATCATACAAAGCCAAGATCCCTTTGCAAATCATACTTCTCGCTTGCTATTCAGTTGCAGGACAGGTATTTAAAATTCATATTTATTAATATTAATTATTGTATTAAATATAATTTTAATATTTACTGTAATAAATATGCATTACTTAACCTAAATCCTCATTTAATTTAATATTCTTTATTTATGTTACAGTACAGAGTAACAGATTGGGTTCATGACCACAGACTGCATCACAAATTCAGTGACACTGATGGTGATCCTCATAATGCTAGACGAGGATTGTTCTTCTCTCATATTGGTTGGTTGATGCAACGTGGACACCCAGAAGTATTCCGCCGTAGTAAAACCATTGATATGTCTGACATCAACAATGATGCTTTAGTCCAATTTCACACAAAGTACATTTCATTTTTTAAACTATTAATATAGCAAGTTATTATCTTAATTTTATTTTTACAGATATTATTGGTTTTTCAAAATTACACTCTGTTTTATATTGCCTGTACTTGTACCAATATTTTGTTGGAATGAAAACTGGATGGAAGCTATTGGAATCAGTGGTGTACTGCGGTTTGTGATTTTCACTAACATGACATTCTCTATCAACAGCTTTGCTCATTTCTGGGGATCTAAACCATACGACACGTAATAATTGACTTCTTCCATGTAAGATTGATTTATAATTTTTTATTTTATGTTTTTTCAGGCGCATTTTACCCGTACAAAACATGGCTTTGGCTATATTGACTACTGGTGAAGGCTGGCATAACTATCATCATGCATTCCCATGGGACTACAGGGCAGAAGAATTTGGAGGCAACATGACCAATCCAACTACAATATTATTGGATATGTTTGCTAAAATTGGATGGGCATATGACCGCAAGACACCATCAGCAGAGCTTGTCAAACAAGTGGCTACCAAGCACGGCGATGGAACTTGGGAAGAAGTGCCAGTTGAATGCAATTAGATTATTATCATTACTAATGCATTTTTCTAAATTATAAGACTTCATCAACTTTTAAATGCCTTCATAGAATGTTATTTAATATCTTATGATTATGAAGACTAGAATACAGAATATATCTATGTTCACCTATGATATGATAATAATTGCAAATGGCATCCAGTATTTAGTTTTGTTTTATTTTAAATTTGGTGTAACTTTTTTTTTGTGAATATTAGCAATACGATTGGGTAAAAAATATTTGACATACCGTTTATAAACACATTTACATTTACTTGTACTCATTATCGCCTTGGTATTTCTAAGGATTATGTACAATTACAAGTATCCACTACTGATAGTTTTCTGAAGTATTTAATTTAATATGGTGGTTGCTGAAACAAAACAGCCCATTGTGCTAACAATGCTCAAACATTAGTACCCAATCGTGTTCATTACCCAAAACTTAGATGAGTATTGAGTATTAATTATTTATAATAAAAGTTTGGTAATATGGCTGCATCTGTCAATATAGATTGATAGTTTCACAATGAGCTTATGAATATGACAATAGGTCATACCAAAATTAATGGAAGTGTTTATGCATGTAGGATATGTGAACATGATATTGTAGTGCTGAATTAAAATGTGTTATTTTGCATGACATTTCCTGTAATTTAAGAATAATCATAGATTTTTGTTTCATGAATATCTGGTATTGATAGTTAAGGTTTAAAGACAAATTATAATCAATGTAAAATTGAAGTGTAAAATCTGAATATTAATTTTTCCTTGTATTAATCTTATAATCGAAACTAGTATTAATATCTACATGTTGATCTAATAAATGTAGGATAATGTATTTAGGTCTGTTAACTTACACCAAATATATTGTCCTTGGATAGAAATGGCAAAACGATCAATATAAATTCTAATTTATATGAATATTATAGATTCATATTAGTGTCTTAAAAGTACCAATTACAAAATCTATGTTCACATAAGCTTCTACATTATATACATAATATTAGGTCCTAAATAATTGTAGGTCTAGAAAATTTTGTTTGTGATTTTCCAGTGTTTTTTTCATATAATATAATATTATGTTTAATAATATAATAAAATTAGACAAAATGAAAAACTGAAATAAACTGCATTATATTTACAAAAAAAAAAAAAGCATGGTCTATATAGATCATATTAAACGAGTTGCAGATGCAAATATATGTTAATAGTACACAACACTTGGACGATACTCTAAGAGTTTATTTTATTTAATCTACAACATATAATACTTTAGAGGCAATAGTAGTAAGTTAGTTGCTATATTGATAGTTGGAATCAGCTTTATGATCTAATTATTTTTTATAAATGTTTTTAAAAATACTATTAATAGAAATTCTAGATAGTGTCTAGGATATATTTTAATATATTAAAATAAGTATATATATATATATATATGTATAATATGCTTAGACTTTTTTGGCAAGAACAATTTTTCTCAAACTTTAATTCAAATTGTACCTTAATTTTAGCTATACGACTGAAATTATTTACTAATATAAGAATATAAGTATATAGTCAAATTTGTTGAGATAAAATCCCACTTGGATTTTGTAAATTGTTTTTAATATTTTTATAAATTGTGTACAACATTGAAATTTTAATTATAGGTAATTTAAAATACTAAGTACATGCAAACGAGAAAACATCAACCCTGTCAGATTATTAATAACTGTTTAATACTTGATATGTATCATGTATGTTTAGTGCTTGGGTGTTGTAAAGTAAACAAGGCAATTGATTTATTTGACACTAAAAATAAAAACAATGTAGTATTTAAAGCTTTAGCATGGTTGAAGAGTGTATAACAGTCATTCTAATTCAATGTTAAACTATTAGTAATTAATCATTAGTATAATAATAAATGAATTAGTGATCCATTATTTATGATGTACATTTGTTTAATGAGTATAATAACCATACATGAATGCGAATTTCTTTATTCATGTGTATATTATCATTAATGTAATCGGAATATTTGGTGCAAAAAAAAATTCTCAAAGTCAACAAATTTAAGTCGATCCAACAGTTTATCGGTCTACGCACGGTGTTGGTGCTTTAAATCCGTGAACGGAAACAAAACTGTGACGTGTCCAGGATCCGCGATGGTAATAAGAAAAGTAAATTCGGTTCCGAAAGAAAATTGATCGGTTCTGCGCATCGTCAACGCGAAAGTTCGAATCCCCTGCATTTTTCCTCCCGTCCCACTGACATTATCGGAGCTCTTTCGCACGAGACGCTGTGGCCGGTTTCCGGTTGTCTTAAAAGAATCGATCAATATAATATATATATATATATAGTTATTTATGGAAGCGTTCACACGAGACTCGGAAAACGTACGCCGCTTGCGTTTCGAATTGTCGTCTCTTGCCCCTCTAACGGCCACAAAATGTCTCGCGCGAAAGAGGTCTAAAAGCTTAGTTGTTTACCGACTACATTATACGGCGAAGTTTGTGAACCTAAATGTCTCGGACCTATCTCTACGACGGAACACCGGGATTACGCGATGTACTGTCAGTGTTACGAACTCGTGTTATCGTAAAGATTTCAAAGTTGGAAGTATAAAATGTACGGAGAGAGAGGATATGTGTGTGAAGGTAGAAATACGTACGTAACCCACCAGACAATGAAATGTACCCTTTGACATTGGTTGACTAGTGGTAGGTGCGTAAGTACTCCATATTATGTTATTATCAGGGCTCAGGACTTAAAACACTTAAAATCATTAAAATAAGCTCTTAAAAATGCGTTTAAACACATCATAATTAGCACTCAAATAAGCATTTAAAAATCTTAAATTTAAGTTAAAAATTTAATCAAAAATCAAAAACCAACTTCTTACTGATAGTGTAGGTAGGTACTTGACATAATTTGTAACCGTGCATAAAATAATATATTTAAAGATTACAAAAAAATATTAAAACAAAATTATTAGGAAAAGTTTCTATCTCGAAAAAAAAAATATTTTTAATATTAGTTCTATAAATATTAACTTCAGGAGAAAATCATAGAAAATTAGAAAAATCGGTCAAAAAAAGCAAAAAAAACTGAAATAAGTATTTTTTTTTTTTAAAAAATAGTTTAAGTCCCGAACCCTAGCTAGCTGGCTATTATGCAGTAAAATGTTTGGTGAGTGAACTTCATTCTCTATATTCAATTCTGCTTAGAATTTAATATTTATGCATATTTTATTTTTAAATCCTGCACATTGCACCTAATACAAATACATACGTGTTCGCCGAAACAATATTATGTATTATTATTTATTGCGTATACATGGCGCAGGTGGTACCTTTTCCATTACGTACTCGGAACAAAATGTTTCAGATGCGTGTCTTATCCGAACTCATGCGTATTCTTTGACAAAAATGATCATTATGAATTACAATAATTCTCTCATCCCCTTCCCAGCGAGGCATCGATTGTCTTTATTGTCACGAGGTTTCAAGAATGTTTCTCGACGTAACAGAATATTATAATAGAAATTTTTCATTTTTCCGCGAAATTCCGAAGCTTAACTACCTAATTACCACGCCCGGTTACGTTCGCTAACTTACCGCACTGCTATGACAATAGGTATCAGCCCAGTAGCGGCTCTAGGTTTTGATTCTGGGGAGGAGGGGGGGCATAAAATTCACACACATTTTTTTTCAATATTGTACGATATATTTATTCAAATGCTTCAACATCATTACCACATATTACCTACATTAGTACAAAATAGTACACATGTCAATAATAGTGTATAATGTTATATTAAAACGAGTTCACCACGACACATAGTCTAATTGCACTTCTTACTCAAATTAAAATGGTCGAACTGCACTTAGATCAAAAATTGTGATTTTTGTTTACATTTATATAATATACATACAATATCATTAGATATTTCTTTTTCAAAAACATTATATTATGTTACTTTCGAATTAAGTTTATATTACTTATATTATTAAGTTTATATTTTTCTGGAGTCCAGAGTGCAGTTCGGCTATTGCTTTATTTTGACCAGAGTGCAATCCGATCATTGCCTTTTTCAATTCGACTAAAATAAGTGTAATTTGAGTATTTTACCTTGTAGAATGAACCCGATTGCGCGCCCCCTGCAGCAAGTTCTATAATATTGTAACACGATTTTCGTCGACTACGAACAACTCTTGATATAAATGAAAAAAAGATTGGATTTGGGGACAGTAGTCCTGGGAGTTGGGGAGGGGGCATAATTTACCTCAAAAGATTAGTTTTGCAAATAATTTATTTCAATTCGTTTGTACGGATTATATATTTATAATTTATTTACATCGTAATAATAATATTGATAAACATATTTTATGCGTTAAATGTCTCAGACATATTATAATATATTATACGTAATTACTAATAATGTTCATAACCCATTCCCGTATAATGATATAATGACGAGTGTTTAATGTGTACAAAATGTATATTGTTTGGAAATAATTCATTGTACCGGCGACGATAATGCGGAGGAATGCCGAGCAAGAGGTTTTTCGGTTCAAATCGTCGACGTCTAGATACAGTACGACTAATTAGTACCTACCTATTATTTATGAATATTTTCGTCGAAATAATCATACACTTCTTGATAATTACAACAATAATAATATTATACTATAAAAACTAAATAAAAAAAAAAAATATATATATATATATATAACTAGAACGGTTCGGATGATTGCAAACGTATTTAATAATCGTTTCAAATTGTTTTGTAAACTATTCAACACCTCTCGTTTTTCTAACACAATTATTGGCACGCCTCCGGATTATAATGATGTTATTTAGTCAACGGTTGACTTTCTTTAGGTACATGTTTATTAGATGCTTCACGAATAACAATATGATATGTATGTTTAATGCACGTATATACTTTTGTCATGAAATAATATCATTAATTATATCGGTAAATAGATGTTAATATATAGTGTGTATTAAATAATAATAGGTAAATATTTGAAATGTTATTGTCGATTTCAAAAATAAAATTTTATTTATGCGTTATATACATTGTATTGCCTATACACATATTTGTGTACATCTTAACATTAAACTATACCTACCTACGTATAATATATGAATATGTTTAATGTTCAAGCGATACTGTTAATAATGTTTATAGGCAAGTGTTATTGTTTTTACTTGTTGCGTGTGTAACGAGTCAATAATGGCCAATAGGTCATAATAATTTTAAGTGAAAAAGCAAAAAATGTTCCAAACTATGAGTACCTACAACTCATTATCTTTCTATATTATTATATAATATATCTTATAACTTAAGAGTATATAATACCCAGTGGCGCTGAACTTGGAAAAAGTACTCGACTAAATTGTAATACAATAGCCTCAAGCAGTCAAATCTCATATGAAGTAGATACTAGGTATGTACATGCCTATTGTACAATTTTACATATTATGTACTATCCGTGTATTAATTTGTCTTCAATTTTCATTAGGTAATCCGTAATGGCATATATTCTGATAATGGGTCTCGTGAACGATGACCGTTCAGCACCTAAGTCATATTTATAAAATAACTGTCCATATCCATGACCTGATCTAACCATAGAGGTGGGTTTACTCGTTCAATTTTACTTGCACAAATTGGCTTGCACTTGAACAAATCTGATTTGCGCAAATATTTGACCGCATATACACCGCTATAAACAGATATTTGAAGAAAAATTTGAAAATCTGGTGTAGCTTGCGTGAATACCGGGACTGCCTGAAAAAAATCTTAATTTGGGTTTGCACAGAGTAAAACTGAATGTGTAAACCCACTTTAGTGTATGTTTGATGCCACATACTTAAAGATTTACTTTAAAGACTGTAAAGACGGCGTTTCGGGGAGGATACTTTATTGTCTCACCGCAGCTCCTAATGCATATTGTATTGTTATATTTAATATTAGACTAATTTGATCGATTATCGAACCCAAAGGGAATATTGCAGCATACTTATGAGTAAACGAAGCAAATTCATTACCATATTACATGTAGCGAATGATATAGCAAATTTCAGTTATTTTATAGCGTTTTCTATGCTCAGCACGAGATACAATACTAAATCTTTGAAATCAATAATTTAGTTGTAGTAAGTTTTAAATTCTAGCAAATGGAATCCAATTGTGATTCTGAGCGGACCGTTCGCTGCTACATAAAATGTTTCCGTGCGCCGCATAATCACGATTGGATTCCATTTGGTAACATTTAAAACTTACCAAAACCAAATTATTAGTTCCCTACAAGTGATATAGTAATGCATTTGCTTCATTTGCACGTATAGAATATGTTGCAATATTCCCTTTGAGTTCGATAATAGGTCAGATTAATGTAATATTAAAGCTAACAACACAAAATTCGTTCTACTGCGAACGCATATTCGCTATATTGTACCATTGATTACTACGATACTACTATTACTACTAGTATTTAAAATCAATGATTATACGACGGAGACAATGCATACGTGTGTGACGCATCGAATACTTATGCCGAAGTTTAACCTAACCCTTAACCTAAACCTAACCTATGCTTGGGAATACATTACAGAAATATTGTCTTTGTTCTGTAGTACATGCACGTGTACGGCAATGGTTTATAATAAAATGTTAACGCCGAGTTTAAAGTTATATTTTGATGGTGTTTGGTAAATACAACACACAAGCAGATCATATAAGTCATATAATCCTTAAGCAGGACGGGGGAAAACATATTGACTACGTAATCATGTGTTTGGGATTACATTTATATAGCCCAATAGCAGCATAAATTATCTAATACTTATGACGGAATCGAAGTAAAAGTAAAATAATCGCAGGCCGCAGCGATTTTAAATGTAATGGGCATTATCTATGTATTATGATTTTAGAACTGCGTATTTGCATGAACAGTGAAACCGGTAAAACCTGACCTAATCTAACCTAACCTTTCCTAACCTAACCTAGCTTAATGGACCTATAATGGAATCTATAAGTTGTCTATAGTGGAAATTGTATGCATTAGTCCCGTCACAAACTGCGTGACATGCCGAAAACAAGTATAAAACGGAATAAATATGCGATTCCACAGGCAGTGAATACTTTTTACTGCACATTGCACAAGGTATGTACGGAACACTTGATAGTGCAGTGTTCAATATTTTTCAGGTTATACGTTGAAAACGTGCTATATTGCAGTTCGATCGGCGCCAAAGAACAAACAGAACTAATAACAATTAATCACTAAATTCTATATATCTAATTGAATCTTATTGAATCTCAGCAAAATATATTGTCTCTAGATAATAAAATATAAATCCCGTCGTCACATTTGACTATTTCAAAGACGTATATTTAAAGAACGCTGTAGAAGATATAAATAGTTTCTTCTTTTCAAAAACACGCGCGAGCAAACGGTCGCAAATAAGTCGTGTGTCGAATCTATGGTAACAATGTTATGATCAGACCAGTATTAAGGTCGGCGGTGAACGAGGCCAAATTTTTCAGAGACAAATATTTCGGTCAGTATATAGGTGAAACTATCTAGAGATGCTTCAATTAGATGCTAGGCCAACATTTTAACTCTCGAGAAGATCAAATTTTATTTCGAGAACAGCCATGCATGATATGTGCTATACAAGTTTTATACAGGTCAAAGTGGAATAATAAATACTACCAATATATATTATGTCTTGTCAGTTATATATTCAATATTTTAATTTTTTTTATTAGTATTTAAAATTATTAATTTTTGTCTTTTGTCTTGACGCAACGACATTTTCTTCATGTCCAAACTTGTTAGCAGTACTATATCATGTTCTGAACTGTTATCAACCGCGTTGCGCGTGAATGTAATGAATTAACAAACGTCGAAATATTCAACTCGGAAAGTCTGTTATCCCTAAAATTATAAAATTATGAAACTGTAAATTATTTATTCGTCGTTTATTTGTAATTTAAGTAATTCAATTTCATTGTGTATTTATAGTTATTATTAATGTTTTTATTATTATTAATATTATTATTCATTATGTAGAATACCCCATACTACCATATTATTTGGAATTATACTGTACTTGAGCCATCACTGGTGTTTAACTAATAAATAAACAAATTAATTAATTAATAATGATATGAAGAACTACACATCTTTTAAATCAATGTTTATACCTACCTGTTCAATTTAATTAACTCTTTTTTTTGAAAAATTGTTAAATTGTTATTTAAAATAGTTTCAATGATTAATTCATTAAGATACTAATAATCTAAAAACGTATTAATTCACGATCCTAATACATCAAGTAAAAAAAAAAATAAAACTACAATAATTGTATGACAATTTAATGACAATAAAAAATAGTAATAAAGAGGTTGTTAATAGTAATATTTTTCTGTCAATTGCTGTGTATCAATTTTATCAATATTTCAACAAACCAACCTGTATTTGTTATGACTGTTATGAGCTACCAGACCCTGCATGCAGAAGGTTACCCTACCTAGAACTTTGGATCTTATATTCTTATTATCGTTTATTCATAAGCTCGTATATATAAGTTATATTCGTACACGGTATACGTCCCCATGTCCATATGTTGTGTACGAATAAAGGTAATATAATTTGAAACAAAAATAATTACATTGTCTAAAATGTATAAAAATTAAAAACTATAGTAAGGTATTGTACGTCTTAGCTTATCGCGGAAAGAGATCGTCAGCGTTTAAAAATTTAGAATACAAATAATATGAAAATTATAAATAATAATCTGGTTTCGAAGCGTGTACAATGTGCTTTTTTTAATCGAGCCCGGCGAAACGCCAACATTTTGATTATTCGCGGATTGACCAATAAATTACTATAATACACATTGTCGCTTCTATCGTTTGACCGCGTTTCTATTTAGCTATGCTTTACGCATAGCGACTCCCTCGGATCCGTATACCGTTTATAAAAATAATAATATCGACTTGGCAACATTGCGTGCCAATATAATATTATTGAGATAAACACCCAAGGTCCTCGTGGATTGCAGGCATGCATCCTCGTCGGCGGTGTCATATAGGCATAATACATATTTTAATCGTCATAATTCAAATCCTGTATAGACGATAGATTCGATTAAACTCTGTAACAATATGACAATATCGATACATATACGAGTTGGTACGTCATAGTGTATGGCTAACATCGTATCTGGTGTACATACGCAGGAACTCCTGATAATACATATTATTCATCTTGCATTAAAACTCTTCAACAATATTATGAATTATTATTAACTAGTAGCTGGCAGCTGCAAAATTACTCGGGAGATATTTTAACTATTTTAGATAGGTATTAGATTGAAGGGATTGATGTTTCGATGTAAAAATGAATCATATAGGTTTAAGAAAAGAGCACAATCGTCGAATATTGTGATAACTATTCCATTTATTTATACATTTCAGTTTTCATGTTTTAATGTGAATATTTGGTCACCCACCACCCTATCGCACAAAATGTGCTAACCGTTTCCCTATACTCACCAAAGTAAGTATACTAACGTGGCACGCGTTTTCGATTAACTCGCATGCAATACGGCTAATACTGAGTAATATACCGAACGATCAATAAACCGTGTGCGTACGAGACTGGACAATATTATTATTACTATTATTACTGTTTTACGAATTGCATTGTATTGCCCTGGGGTCATCGCACTGCGAATGTATTTGCGAGTACAATACGGAAGACGATTAGTGTGGAATTTTTATTGCTTCAACCGACGGATGACGGGCCAATGGGTTTCCAATTTTTTTTTATTTTTTTGTTCCGACCCTGTCTAAATCATAGTTCAGTACACCTCCTTATAGTGTAACGCTCGGGACCAACTGGTTTTTCGCTTATATAGTAGTTTTTTAGGGAAATTAAAATAATGTATTGAAAAAACTCAAAAATTAATGTATGTGGTTTAACAAATATTTTATTTTATATTATATTATTATAGCTATTAATTGCATTTAAAATTTCGAAAAATTATCTGTGATATTTGTTTGCTCTACGTTATTAATTTGTGTAAAATATTATTAAATTGATGACGCATTATAGAGCTTTAATTTGTTGTTTAGTGAAGGGACTATTAATTGTGTTTTTCTGTTGTATTCGATAAGCATCGTTCTGGTCGTTTTATTAGAACGTCTACAAGCGATGTTTAATTTCAAACTAAAAATCACAAAGCTGCACATAGAGTCATCAACGACACAATAGTAATATTAATATTATTCGTTCATCGGAAAAAAATTGGTGCCGAGTCCTTGTCATCGCCTCAGTAGTTTTTTATTTTCTGCAGGAGGACACATTTTTCAATTAATTTTGTATTACTATACTAGATTGATAAAACAGATACTCAAAAGCAAGACTTAGATCAAAAGCCTTGAAAAAATATAATAACCAAACAAATGTAATAATATTATTATTATTAAAACAATGTCTTGCAATTTAGCCTATATCGTCGACATCAAAGAATGTGTTTCAATATCGTCTCCGGTTTTTATTCGAATATAACAAAATAAATATGAGTTTCATCGTCACGATCATTTGAATGCTGTACGATAATGATAAACAAAATTTATTAGTACTATAAAATCAACGGTACTGGTTCAAAATGTTTATATTACTTACATTCCGAAAAATATTAAAATATCACAGTATATTCATTGAACTTTGATAACTTGAACAATTTTATGGTTTGCTTTTTGACAAAGGTTTTTTTATCTAATAAAATATTTAGAAACAATAGGAATTTTAAACGAAATAAAATTTACAACGATTTTCCAAATATCAAAATTTATCCATCAACAATTATTTTCAAAAATAATTTAAATTTACATGATATTATTAATATTTGACGTACAGAGAGGCGAGAAGTCTATAAATGAAGCGATATCTGTGCATTATTCTTATAAGAGTTGTACAACTTATACGAATACAAATCATGTGCATTTTTCGAAAGCACTCATATTTAGTAGGAGATTAAAAATTTCAATTTTTTCCAACTAATTATCATTAAATTGAAGATGTTTAATTGAATCCACTGTAACGGAATTTAATTCAATATTGCAGTATTAAATGCCTATCGATGAGTGAATTTTTTTCATTTATCATTGCGTTTAATAATATTATTGACAAATAGAACACGAATAATTCACTGGTCTTGATTCGACAATAACAAATAGAGGTTAATAGATTCACACACACCCTGTACAGGTTTGTTTTAGTATAAAAATTATTTTTAATAATGATTAATCTTAAAAGCAAAGTAACGGTCAACGTATAGATGCCGATGTCGATTTATTGAAATTTGTAAGACATTTTATTTTACACGTCGTCGTCACGTCCACGACGAAATACATCTGCAACCATCATCGCAATACATTTCATTTTTGTATATTCAACAGGAGCGATCAATATAGTATTAATCGCAATAATATTTAATACGACGACGGCAATGATAATAATTTTATGACAGAAATGATTTAGTTTTTTTAAATTATTGGCCATAAAACATGCATAGATGTCGCTTAAGCTGACAACACTTAACTCCTAGAATATTATATTGTTTTGCCGAGATTGTGTAAATCATTAGATTTTCTGTTTAAAACCACGAATCTTGCTAAAAAGCTTAACGACATAATTTCGTATGATTTACGTGGTTCGATAGTTTCGAACATTTTTCACTCAGACTTTGTACCGTGTGATATATCGATTTTCCACGATATCGGACATTGTTCATTCAGTCGCTCAGCAGTTGTCACATACGTTACAATGATTGATAATAAGTGTAATTAATTATTAGTAATCGCGAATCTTCGTTGGGAAATCGTAATAATAATCTCTTACGGTTCTGTTTTTGTGGTCAGCAAAAGATCGTTTAGATGTCAACGTGCACACTCGTACGTAATTTGGATTCGCTTATTAGGTAAATTTGACAAAAGCGTAATAATAATTTCAATCAAGTATTGTTTTCGCATACGCGATCATTCAGTCTCGTACAATATTACACGTTTTGCACACAATACAGTTTTGAATCGCTTCCAAGACCTTGATTATTCCATTTCAAAAAATATAAAATGTTGTTGTTTTGGTACAGTAGTTAACGCGGACTTTATAATTGCGCTGTTAATAAAACAATATAACATTGTTTTACCTATTCAGTACTGTAGTGTTCGCTTTTCGCGCAAACAAACATTTTATGTTTTGGTAGTTTGTTTTCCAAAAGTAGAAAAGAGTATATTATTTTTCAACTTCAAGGTTATAGCCAATATGATTATTATGAAGATTTAATACAAAATAATACTTACTCCGTTTTTGAAAATGTGTACGGAAAAATAAAATATCGGATTCGCGACAAGAAAGTGTTGGTTTTTAGAACGATGTTGTACGGTTTTTTTTATTTTACCTTTTGATTTATATGGGACGATCAACTCGATCAAGTACTCCAAAATTGTAGTGTAGACCTCTCAATCGATGAAAATGTTATATCTCACATACAATAGGTACCTGTACGCACTTGAGACTTTCAGAGAGGACGTTTTTCAAAGTTTTTAAAAAATAGATATCTACTCGTTTTTTGTTGCCATTTAAAAATAATAAAATATAAAAACAATTATCCTTGTAGGTATTTTTATAGGTCTCGAGGAGATTTATAAATATTGGCAACATTTGGTTTTCGTGGTGTGGTACGATTTTCAATAAATCATTTCTTGAAGTTAATATTGTGAAGTTTGTACACGCATCGAAAATAATAGTGTTTCAATGCTATATTTTCGGATTTTTGTTTAACTAAAAAACTTGCAGTTTTAAATTTTTAAAACTTTTTACAACAATTTTTGTATAATAAACAGAGAATTCGACCCAATAATCAGCTTTATTTTTTAACCATTTATTGTTTTAATTACGATGAAATGTGTAATCACGACGATGGTAGGTCGACTTGTGTATTCATTTTTAATGTTTTTATACACCTTTTGATAAAACTTTGTTTTTATAACTCTATCACAGATTTTAAATATTCAAATGATGCGGGAAAATCTGGACTATAAATGCAATATATATTTTTGACAAAAACTTAAAACTTGAATCACTGTTCGCGAAATGTTTATTTTTCGAATTATAGGTAAATTAAACTGACAAGACATCACCGTACTTTCGATGTAACGAAGCTTTTATGACATTGTCAGCTATAAAACTAAAGGATGCAGGTACATCCGTTATATTTTAGTTTTCCCTAACCTCGATTTGGCGACATATTTTTATTTATTTTTTCCTAGACGAAAAAAATTTTCCTTGTTCAATTATATACTGTAGTATTGTTAATAATATAATAGTTGATTAAAATTAACTACGCGATTATATAGCAAATCTTGTGTCTTTCATAGAATTTGATATTGAAACTGTTTAAGTTTTTAACGAAGTTGGATATTACCAATGGCCTGTAGTTATAATGTATTATTCTAGTGACTTATTGTGTGTATAAAGTGTCATTTGTTCTTAAAGAATAAAAAAAAATGAAAAATTCCAACTACATCGAATACAATTCTAATAGGTAAAATTAAGATTTTATCCTTATTATTTGCTTACGAGCTATTAGGTTAAGTAATTCTGTGCAGTAATGATACGGTTTTATTTTTAATCATTTGAATTCTGTTATGACGTTTCGAATTCAGATTGTTTGACACGCAGCTGGATTCAGAATGATATTTGTCTAATTTTCGACTTAACGTTTAAATAAGAACAGACAGATATACATGACATGTCCATGCACACCGATCAAGCGAGTATTCGGCTTCATTGGAGATAATATCTATAGTTTATTAATATCTATTATGTGTAAACAGCCAAATGTGAAACAGTGAATAATTACGTGATACACTGAGTGTATATACACGCATGCGGACCATGTCGGATATAGCATCAGTAGATTAGTAGCGAATCGGTACATATACGTCTGTGAGATATGTAATTAAACAGCGCAAGTATTGGAACAAGAAAATTAAAAAAAAAATAAAATAATAATTGCAATACGCGTTGAAATGTAAATGTGATTAAACATTATGTTGATTTATAATTTGACGAATGAATTGTATATCTTTACGGTTTTGGTACTGTAAAATGTATTGTTCATTTTAATAAATGTATAATATATTATATATTAATTTAATCATATATTTTATATAAATTTATAAATTTAATTATATACTATATATATACATTTATACATTCATTAATTCAATTATATACTATATGCAGTTATGAAAGTTATGAAGTTAAGAAGTCAGGAAATCCGTACGATTCGACGAGAGTAAAAATGTCAGTGGCATATTACAACACTGCACATTAAGAACCATTATTTGTTAAATTATTGAAAATATAAATATATCAATTATTTTCTAATAAAAATGTAATTTCTACGGTTTGATATTTTTGTCATAAATGAGTTCGAAAGGGTAAAAGTATTTAAATATGCAAAACATTATGAATATAATATGGATCAATGGTGTAGGGATCATAGCTAGAGAAAGCGATATCATTGAAATTACATAAGA
The DNA here is from genome assembly GCA_025469195.1 of Chaitophorus viminalis. Classification (NCBI taxonomy): domain Eukaryota; kingdom Metazoa; phylum Arthropoda; class Insecta; order Hemiptera; family Aphididae; genus Chaitophorus; species Chaitophorus viminalis. The sequence continues at coordinate 126,471 of JAIPRK010000198.1, forward strand.
GTATATGGTTAGAGTTGTATAGTTTCTGCTGTTTCCGGAGTAAAATGAATACATATACACCTATTATAGTAGCATTAATTATAAATACTAGTAGTAAAAAAATTTGGTTATTCAAAAAATCTTGAAAATTTAATACACGGTTTATTTCTTTATTTATTTAAAAACACAGGCAAGCCCAAAATAACAGAGATAAATGGTAGAAAACAATTTACAATTTACAATTTTTTCAATCAACAATTTACAAGGTAGAAGTTGTACTTATCGCAGTTATAAAAATCAAAAATCTTTTCACCCAAATTTTTTTATAAGCCACTAAAGTTCAAATTTTTATGAAATATATCAAAATTGCAATAATTTTCAAGTTACTTTGTAGTTAAAAACTCATAAAATATTTGGTATTTATACTTAAGGGTCAACATTTCAACACAAAGTTATCCATAAGTTTTTCTTTAAATATCTATAAAAAAGAATTTCTTCCATACCTTTTGAAGAAAAATGTATGGCCGTCAGAAATTTAAATGTCTACGAAATTTCATTAAATAACGATTTATTCTCAAACCATTTTAAATATTTGTTATTATTTAAAAAGTATAAGTTGTAGAAAATTAAAACTTTTACCAGTATTTTAGATGGGCTATTTCTTTAAACAATTTTCTTTCCAAAATATTTGAGAATATTTTGTGCTACTTATAGGGATTTGAAATATTCGATTTTTTAAAATTGTTGATAGAAAAAATGTTGATGGGGACAATATTTTTGAAAATTCAATAGAAAATTCCACAGAAGTTGTTCTTACTGTCATTAAAAAATTTATGAAATACAGATGCGCAATTATTTTTTATAAGTGCTTGAGGAGCAAATATTGGCATAATATCACAATTTAAATATAACATAATATATTATATACACCTATTCTAGACTAACATATCATCTCCGTTCAGAATCATTTTTTTTGTATGCAATGACTCTTATAGCACTATATATTGCATTCAAATTTAACAAATCCATAATAATGATCTATCCTATGATAAGGTGCGAGGTCCACTCCACCCCCTACTGTATAACAGAGCGAGTTCCCGTCGGATTCTTTTTTAAATTCATATTTGTATGTTATTTGTTGCTTTTAGAAATGTTGATTAACAATAAATCATAATAAATAAATATTTGTTTATTGGCGCCGTTCGAGTGATGGCCTGCGCATATTTCATACAATGGTGACCGTAGTACCGTACAATGTTTATATTATTATTATAATTGTTATAAACAATATTGTTATTATAATTACATTGAAACCACAGTCGTCGTATTACGTCGATCTAAAAAATACATTATATAGGTGTTTTTAAAAGTATCACGACATTTTCCTATGCAAAAAAATGTATGAGTGGATTTTTTTTACAATATCTCACTGCAGTTGAATGATGTTACGTCAGTTAATGCATTTGGTTTGTTAATTTTCAATACAGCCCACAATATATATTATGATCTAATTATAGTTATTCGCTATTAGACGCTGCTCCTAGATTACCTTATGAATCATTCACTACTATGTTTTGTGGATATTGATACCGGGGATACTATTGGGGTATATGGCAGTTCATCTCAAGGGATTCTATATCAATTAACTCAACCGCTCACGCAAACTTACCTATACTTTTTTTTTAGATTCCGAACGGAGTGATGGAATCTATTGGTTTTACAATGATGTGTGTTTTTTATTTTTGTGTGTCTGTCATCACGCTTTGGAGCAGTTCGATTTCCTTATGTGGTATTTTTTCTGAAAGGAAAGTGAATGTAGACGGCAAGTCAAAAATGAAACGATTTCGATACTTTTCAATATTACAATTTCAATAGTACATAATATATTATATATATATCTATTCTAGACTTACAAATCATCTCCGTTCAGAATCGTTTTTTGTGTGCAATGATACTTAGCATTGCATTCAGATTTGCAACGGTTTGAATACCATAAAAACAGGAAATTTTACGTAAAACCACGTTTTGACAAAATACAATTGTTTAAAATGCTCTAACTCAAAAATAAAAAAGTGCAAACACTTGAAATTTTCACCAAATATTTATATTAGCGTTTTTTATACATGGTTTTGATATTTTTTGACCTATTTATAAACAATTTAAATTTTCGATTTTACTAAGTTTTTTTTTTTGAAATATTGATAAAAAAAATTTGGCTGGTTTAAAATTTTTGAAAATTTAATTCAAAGTTCAATATAAGTTATACTTATCACAACTACAATTAATTGAAAACCGTTTTTCACAATTTTTTTTATAAGCCCATAAAGTCCAAATTTGTATGAAATAAGTCAAAATCGCGATAACTTGCATGTTATTTTGTAGTTAAAAATTCATAAAAGCTTTTCTATTTATATTTAAGGTTCAAAATTTTAACATTAGGTTATCTATAAGTTATTCTTCAAAAAACTATTTAAGAAAAAATTTTTATGATCGTTTGAAATTAAAATTTTTACGAAATTGCATAAAAATATCGATTCATTCTCAAACGATTAGAATATTTTAAATTAAAAATATTTGTTATAGTTCAAAACGTATAAGTCACAGAAATTTTGAAATTGCCGTTCAAAACAACCCGCTAAAATTAGAGTAAATTTTCCATATCGGAAACATTTCGGAAATTATTAGGCTGCTAGATCTTTAATAATTTCATAGGTTACATCGGAAAAGGAAAAAGTTGAAGACAACTTGGAAATTTATTGTCATGCATTAATAAATTATTAATTATTAAATATTAATATTATAGTTGTTACGAGTGATAATTTTATCTTGATTTCGAGTTACATATATTAAATCAAAATATTTGATAAGTAATTATTATTCTACAAACTGGATTATCAAAGTTTTACGAAAACATTTTTCAAAATTATTAAATTATTATAGGAGAATTTTTATTTTTCGTGTTGGCAATAATAACTATATAGGGATGAAGCCATGAAGGGTTTCGAGTATGTGGACTTAGCAAAAAATTTGATTCGGTAAAAATATTGTGAACCGCGAATATCAATACATTATTTACATATTTTTGCTTTGTTTTAATCTTGGTCGCCATAAAGTTCCAATTAGATTAAAGTTTACGATGTACCTACCTAGTGTGTTTGAATTCGCCTTGGGCCGCATTATAGTTGTATTGATGGTATTGTAAGTTTTATATGGCGAAGTAAATCTTACGATTTTTGAGTTAATCAGTGAAAGATGAAAGTTGGTTACCTGCCCATGATTTGGTCCCACTTGATATTAAGGTATTATAATATTTATTTTGGTTTCCTACAGAACGCCTAGAATTAATTATTTTTTATTACATTTAGGATAGTGTTTCGGAATACTTATGTAGATTATTCATGGCGTGGTACTCATAAGCGCAGTAGTATAATTAGTACTCGCCCACTACTCGCTAGATATAATGTGGAAGTTGCGTCCTTGTCACGGTTTTACTATGTATTTGCTATAGTTGCTACACCGCAAGAGATAGAGTGTTGTATTATTGTATATGTATAATGTGTATACATGAAAACTAAAACTCTCTCCGAACTAAGCTTGTTCTTATCTTTTACAAGAGTTTTGATAACATACAATATTTTTCAAAAATGTAATAATATTTTAATTATTTTTCTCTTGTAAATCCTGATAATATTATATAATGTTATGCCATGACTAATTATATTGCGCATACAATAAATGCATTGACTTCGTTTAATTTTTGGTCATAATTGTTTACCGGTGAGTTTATTATTTGTCGTTAATGATTTACCTACGTCCTACGGTTTTACCTAGGATTTACCTATGATAACCTGAGTACTTTCTACGCACTGGATGGACCTGGAAAACCACGATATGCATTTCGGTAATGTTTCTTTGTCAATGACTTGTTGCACTTAATGACCTCCAACACTATTAAAAAAAATTATAATCGTTGTTTTGGTCCACGGTAGCCACCGAGTGGAACGCGCATCCTGTATACATCCCGATGCAACTATTGCAGAAAATTGGTACACGAAAGAGACATTTGCAATTCAGATAAACGGGTCACACGTATCCTTCGACAAAAGAATCCCTAAGTTACCAACCAAAGTTTTGACGTATTCTAAAATCACAAAAAAAAAAAAACAAAAATTATTATAATAATAGTATATTTTGTAAGAGTTACTGATGTTTTTGAAAAAAAATTTACAAATATATTGTTATTTTTTAGATTCTGATAGTGAAAAACGAGGAATGTATATTGGTTTATTGGTTGGATGTATTTTTTTGTACACGTCTATTTTGACCAGAAGAATGGTTCCTCCGATCATGATGATATGATCATGATGGTTGTGATAACCATGGGAGGTTTTTGATAAGAATGGTGTGTATATATTTAGTATTTTAGGAGGAAAGGAGAAGATCATTTTTTGAATATCTCAATAGTTATTCGAATAATGGAGAAAAACATTGCAAAAAATTTCAACCGAGATTGTCATGCACTATTGCATTAAATTACAATATTATGGAGTACTTATAGTTGCACTATAAAGACATTTTATAACGTTTAAAATATTTGAATGATATTTGCACTGATTTTAATTTGTAGGCAAATTGAATATGCCGATTAAAAATTAAACCTACATTATTTAGATACTTAGTTCCTCTGCTATATCAGTTACTTCTAGAAAAAAAAAAAAACTGGTACACCCGATCATCATCAGTAGAAGCTTCACGAAAACACGTAAAGTTTCATTGGAATATTTTACAATTTTGGTTTTTAAATAATCGATTTTTTCTTGCCAATTCCAGGACAACTAATATCTGCAGCTGCTGCGCTGGCGTCGATTTTGTGTATTCTCATGAACGTGCTCAGAAGTGTATCAAGTGGAAGTCAGAAAGTCGGGAGAACGAATACTTGGAATGTATTGTATGACAGGTACTGTTTATACTCGTATATATTTTAGTTATAACTTATAGGTACGTATTAAATAATTTATACGAATTTATTGATGTGTTTACGCTCGGCAAAATGGTTAGCGAGAGTAGTTGTTATGTGTTCATCGATATAATATGTATACATCAATTTATAATAATAACGGTACAACATTTTGCTATGGATAAACATTTATGAAATTTACCATACATAGCATGTACAGATATTTTTATTCTACCACGGGGATTCGAGAATGATAAAAAAAAAAAAAGAGAAAAAATCATTGAACGATTAGCATATGTCGACCGTTAGTTCTAGGTAGAGGGTAGAGTAAGTATAGAAATTAATAATCAAGGCACTTGTGCAAAATATATGTATTTTTATGATTAGTGTTTCAGTCATTATACGTAATTTGATCTAAGACGCGATTGGGTAGATTTTCATTTTCCAAAGTGGAGTTGTGCGCACGTTGTAATATTTTAGAAGGTATTATAAATACTTTCACTCGTTGAATGATAAATAGAATAAAATTGGATAGGGTCTGTAATGTCATATAATAAAGTGTCCATCGCGGACGCTTCTGGCAAAGTACCTATTAATTATTATATAATATCGTATACTACTATAATATACCGCATAGTACAATAAAGTACCTAATAATTTCCCGTGCGCTTAACACAGAACGTGAAAATACAAACCATGGCCTATATGACTATATCTACTATGGTGTATAGGTATACTACCACTGTACGCACCGTGTTTAAAATCTGAAAGTTCGGCAGAAAACTGACAAATTTTCATTGAAATGAAGCCCTGCAAAAATTGTATTTGTTCATTTATATTATGACACATATAATAATATATTGTTCGATTGAAATATTTTTAGTTTTAGTCGATCACCGTTTGTTTTAATATAGGTATTACGTTAAATCCGTGTATTTAATATGTTTGCAATGTTTATAGCATAAATCGGAAACAGGGATGGAACAAACGACGGGATTCTTTGAAAAAACATCAACAAACGAAAGTCCTGGGTTTGATTCCAAAATTTACGGGAGGAGTTGCCATGGAAATGTACCTATTTATATAACGATATAGCTTCATAACCGCGTTGCTGTAAAAATGTCAGCAGACGACCAAATAACAGTATTATATTGTTTTTATTTGGGACTAGATCCATGAATGGTCTTAGTAAGTCCTATATCTGGGAAGCGTAGAAGACAAAGAAAAAACCTAACTTTTGCAGTTTTTGTCGAATATTCATTGAAGCCTTCCTGCAGTCGGTTGGTGTAGATGAGGTGGCGCGTGATAATAGCGGTCACGTACTTTTGCGATTATTCCTTGAACTCGATGCGAACAAAATAATATATTATTGAGTTGAAAGATTTTTTTATTATTTGAAAAACACAAATTATACAAAGTATTTAGAAATAATAAAAATTACCTACTCCTTTCAGCTAAGCTTATGGTGGTGTAGGGAGTAACAGTAAACATAATTTTCTAGTATTTTACTTGTATGATTATTATATGTGATATTGTAATCGTAGGATTGGGTAACCCGTGTAACCGCGTTAAATGCAACATTATTATACAATAACATTATGATTATGCCGATATAGCAATAATGGTATGCTGTGTCTTCTGGTATTAAAGCAGGACACGGTTATCATAATATTTTCGATTGCTATCACTTGTAGATGTAGTTAATTAATTAACACAGGAATTATAAATAATATTACAATACGTACTTTTGTGTTCAATGCGTACGTGGATATGATAATATTGTGTTCGTTCACGCTGTACGTATACCGCAATTGAAAAACTAACATCTGCAGATACGTTGGCTTGTAAATATTAATGTACTGATGATTTATGTTCTAATCCAACTAGACGGGGTATAATATAATATAGCGTTGTCGCAAATATTTGTTTTATACATTCGATCCTAATTATTGTAATTTATAGATTTCGTAAGAGCCCGCTTTTTGTAATAATAACTATTCGCATTTTGGAATTTGGGTCACCCAAGGAGGTGATCGTCATGCCACTCTGTTTCGATTCGGGATTTTTCAATCTAGTTATTATTATTATTATTATCATTATTAATTATCATTGGTATATTCAGTGACAAAAAATAAAATACTAATGAAATATATAAATTTGATTTTCAAAATAGTTGCATGTAGGTTCCAAAACACGAGTAATCAACCGTGATAATCGTTATTTACAAGTTGTTTTTTAGAAATACGATCATTATTTGTGTACACCAGAACCGTCGTCGGTCACATTATACATATGTATACGAGACGTATTATACAACAATAATTAACGGTAGAGCTTTGCACCAAACATTAATATTGGTGATTGATGGCCGTGTGGTGTAGTCGATGCAGCGTGTGACTCTGTGACTCTGTGTGTGTGTGTGTGTGTGTGTGTGTGTGTCACACCCATGCCGTATCGCAAAAACCAGTTATTCTTTACACATCTATCATTTAAGTTCTGCGGGTATGAAAAATATGGTTGTATAAGTGCCTTCAGCGTTCGTAATCATAGAATAACAAAGTTTAAAAGGTAATTAAAGCCAATTAAAACAGTTTGTCTAATCAGACCCGAAATTCAACATCAATAATATCATGACATTATTATATTATTATAGGTATTCAAACTTTGTTTATTATTTTTTTCCAAGACAATCAGAACCCTTCTGAATCAGAAGGATATAATTTCACCGTGTTCAACAAACTTTGTGTGTTCTAGAGACGTAATTCAATATGTTACCGGTCGGAGTGACCGCATAACCACTATGGCGCCGACCATTGGGTATGCGTCGATCACGGTTTACTGTAATATTAACTTATACTTACGAACGTATGTAATAAATACTATTTTTTTTCAATTATTTATGAGTTAATCAATTGTTTTATTATACAATACATGGGATGGGGAGAAAAATGTGTTTTTTTTATATTTCAAAGTTCTGATTTGTACAAAAAGTCATTAAATACTTCTTTACGAATATGGTCCTTGAATTTATAACACCTTAAAACATAAAAACATAATTTACATGACGCGTTCAGTTATGTCTATTGGCTATTGGTATTGTTTACTGTGCTATCCTGTGAAAATACGCTTCCCGGTGGCCTGCAATATTTATAACGAATGATGATCATTTGTTTTAAAAATACAGCAGTCCGTTTGGATGGATGGCCAAAAACAAAAAAACATATTGGTCTTTGTGATCGGGTCTGACGTATATACTATGTACATGTAGGTACAATTTATGCTGTATGAATATCCTGGCCTATTATATAGTTATACATATATTATTTTTAGAGCGTAAAGATATAATCCTGATTTATGTTTGATAAACGATTTATCCGAAATCAGTTAAGATTTAGATACAAGATAGCACAATATTTTCTCTGTTTTATTATTTAAGTTTTATTTTTGTCGTTATTCGAATAATTTTAGAAAATAATTAGAAAACTTAAAAGGTGACACGTTTTCAGTACTAGTACTATCTCCGTTTAGTTAAAATACTCGTAAAGAATTTTTAAATGTAACTTTTTATTTACTTGGCTAAAAATAGACAGTTGCACGGATAAAAAATTGAGTTAAAAGTAATACGACAACAGCTCGACTTTGTATCATTCAAAATCTAAAGCCACGAGAAATAGAATGAATAATTCCTTATTAGTTATAAGGCCACAGAATCATAGCAGGTTTATATTTTATTTTGATTAAGTTTCATTAGTCATTAGGTATCGCAGCGCAACACTTAAAAATAAAATTAACTGATATAATATGAATAATATTTCCCATCACTGGGCTCTGGTTAAAATCATTTTAAGTCTGTTGTCGTTACAGATACGTACCTATATTATTTTATACATAATGTGTATTATAAATGCTGGTGACACGTGTTTTAAACATGTTTAAATATTACACGGCGGCGTTAGCACTACATTAAAGTCCCAACTGATCATTCGTGCACTACCATGGTTTCCTTGAACTGTGCACAGAAACTCTTAGCAGGTGTATTTTATTATTGCAGATATTTTTCGTAACTACAAGGGTTGTAAGATTTTTTCAATTTGGCATTTATCCTGCGAACATTGTTTCCTTTGATCATCATTCTTGTATTTTTTTATTGGTAAGTCGATCAAAGTGTAATGTCATCGTGGTGTTATGTTGTATAACACACACACACAAGTATATATTATATTTTATGTGCACACGTCCGCAATGTGTACAATAATAATAGTAATAATGATCGTTGTATGTTTTAATGTGCCGGAGATGTTGGGCAATAGGACGATGATTGTGTTTTGGCGGAGGTAGCCTTGGCCAGGTGAATCGAAAAGCTTTTTGTTTGCCGTCGACGATGACGTCCTGTCAATATTGACAGAAAATCCGTGTGCGCGTACACCACCTATATGAGGAAACACCGTGTTTGCTCTTTTGTGAATGGTATACTCGTATTACTCAAATAGTATCTCGTCACTGGATTTTACCACTTAACTTGCCGCAATCGTGTGTGTGGGGTCCTAAAATCATCGAGTTTCCGTGTGCATTTGCCTGCGTATAATATATGTGTAAATACGTGTGTATTTGGCTTATAAATAGTAAAATATATTTTACTTGTATATTACTTACTCGAATATGTAAATGCGCATCTGATAAGTCCTATTTTTGTTGTAATTTATTTGATTTGAAGATACATCAATGCTCAAAAGCAATAAAAACATTTAATTGATAAAAAAAAAAAATTAACCCGTGAGAGATTTTATATAAATATATTTCCAAATAAGTAGTTTTGTATTAAACTTAAAATGGTGATATTTTCATATTGTACATGACCTTGATATGAAAAAATAAATGCGCTTTATTATTGTTTTATTTAAAATTATGTGGTTATAGTGGTTATCAAAACAAGACAAAACTTACTTTTAAGTAGGTCCGTTTAGTCGAGTGGGCCTAGAACATAAATCCGTATTATCTTTGCGTAAATAAAGCTCTAGTTGAAACTAACAACAATGGTTATAAAAATTAAGATTAGCCGAACTAAAAAGCAAATAAAAGTATATTATTTATGAGTCCTACATACGAGCAAAAAATTATACTTGAAATGAAAGTCTTGTTTTTATAAATTGATTTTCTTATAATTAAAAACTAAATGTATTTACAATCAAAATTATATAGGATCATATGAGCCCAAAGAAGTTGAATATGCGAGTTTCGAGCTTAAAATATATAATATTTCAATTGAAATATAACATAATAATATATTATATAATATACCTATTCTAGACTAACATATTATCTTCATTCAGAATCATTATTCATATACAATGATACCTATCATTGCATTCAAATTTGAAATTTAACTAATCCATTGTAATGACCTATATTATGAACGAGGTCCGCTTCACTGCTATTGTAGGCACTGAAGACTGCAGAGCGAGGCCCATCCGGTTAATTTTTCATATTGAACCAAATAAAATGGTGATTGCAGTACCTATAAAGACAAGTTTCCGTACTACGCACTGTTAGAATAATTACATGGTGACCGTAAAATGGTTTCAGAACATAAAATATACGTTGAACTGGAAATGGGGGTTGTCGGTTGCGTTTCTACGACATTAAATGATGGTTGTTTTTAGTCTTTTTGATCATCTAGCTAGTTACAATATTGAAGCCTAACTTCAAATAACGACTATTACAAACGTTTTCTATCGAGGCGCGGAACAGGAACGTGGAACACTATAATTTATATGCTGTTGTATGTTCGGTTCACGGCAACACGGTATTATCGATATCATACTTATGTAATATTATTATACGGCTGCTGTGCATTTTCGATGCAGCGAACGAAAACGCACTTATTCAAGGTCCCTGTGTCGTGTGTGTCTTTCACGAAAAAATATCTACGAAACGTATTTTAGTAGGTATGTACAGTATGTAGGTATGTACAGTTGAATGCACGTTTTAATTTATACGTTGTACTGCGGCAGACGCGTAATCATTATTTCGGCGGCGATACTTTAATTATTATTATAACTGGTATATCGGGCGCATACATTAAAACGTACGCATCAAAACTGCTACGAATTTACTATGCAGATCTGAAACAGACGTGTTGATCCGCACGTCCACATACGGTTTATAATCGTATCTTCGACTAAAACATAATTGTTAACGCCGCCGCCGCCGCTGCCGCCGTCATCGTCGTCTTCGTGATGGTAAATAGTTATCGACCAAAACTGGTGTCTGGTTATAAATATAATACCTGTTATTGTCTATAAGTATCGAATCCACGCACTGAGTGGACGGTATTCGACGTTAAGAGACGTGTTGTAAAATCTGAACGGAATCTTAAAACGTCACGTAAGCTCTTCTCTTTGCGCCGAACAGAAAAGAATAAGATTCACTTGTATTATTTATCTATAATAATTACAATACGGGACGATAATTGTATTATTGAATCCAATACGTTACGCCTTTTATATTATATTTAATGAAACACGATTTAAAAAAAAAAAAAAAAAATGGCAAATACAGAAAAACATAAATGCATGTTAAGATAATATATATGAACACGTTAACAATATGGATTCTCGTTCGCAAATATTCCTAATATTTATTATAAAATTTATTAGCAGAATAGGACAAATTGCACATAAAATTATAGTAGTGCACCATGAAATTCGAAAAAAGTCAAGATGATAAAATTGGTAATTGGATGCGTTGAAGAGCCTATACTAATCTAACTTAACCAAACTTTTCCCTAGCGATAGTTCCCTTGGTGCGAATGATATGTATATTATCTTCTTTTATCTTCATAAATTATATCTACGGCAGCGCTATGTTTTTAGATGAATTATGTTTTAAAGGTTTTGTTTTCTGTGGTATATTTTAAGATAATAAAATGTTTGAAGGTGTACATTTATTTAATATGTGACAAGACATGAGTTGTGAAAAATGTTTATTTGTTTTAATACTTTAAAAAAATCAATGAGTGTTAATTGTCAGTTGTTTAGCGCTACCAATGAACCTATCCAGAATTGGATTTCCTTAGGTTTGCATTTATGTATTATGTCGGAGGAAAAATATTATGATTATAATATTAATTAATAGTACATGATTTGATTGATTTACTTAGTGCGTACGTATTCTAAGCACACTTACAAAAAAATTCAATCTTGAATAATTTTTATAAAAATATAAAAGATTTTTCAATTTATTTAATTATATCTGGAATTTTAAAGTATAAAATTACGTAGAAAAATGAAATAATGAAGTTCTATAGTATTGAAAGATACTCAGATTTAGAGAAGTTCAGGATCATTGATTCAGTAATCGTTGATATTTAATTAGGTACGTGTGGGGATCAAGAGCAGATAAATAATTCATGTTAGATCGATTTATATTTTGCACGGTTTAGGTCGATTTCTAGAAATCACCAACCAGGGTCAGCTGTACGTCATATTGTGGTGGGCGGCGATTTCAAGAATCAGAAAAAGTTGCAGGGCCCCGAAGTTCAGAGTATGGCGATCGATGGATGTCAATTGTAAAACTGTGAATGTATGAAATCGTACGTATATTATATATTGCGTATGTATACGTAATAGAAAACAGTTCGTGTATACTATTGTAGTATATTGTTCACAGTCGAACCGATGCATATAGAAACACCGTGGTATCTCAAAAGATGTGTGCGTGGACGGACCGGAGTAAACTCGCCAAAAACGGGGTGAACATCAAACCAGGTTTGTTGGAATGTTGTTTTTGACTGTGCCTATGGTAAACTACTTGAAAATCACATGATGTGCACGCGCAATATTACACGCCGTGTGAAATGTTTTTCGAATGTTTAGAAACCGATGATACTGCAGGAGAAACGCTGGCTGACGACGATGTAGCCACAGACAATGCCAGATTGGAAAACAAACGCCTACCCAGTGGATTCGGGAAGCCGAAAGAGCAACGATAAAAGGTAAATTGTAAGCCACAATCGATTTGTACTCCCATTATGGGTATCGAGTATTGTGTATATTGAACGATAAACATACAGTGGTGTATGCAGAGGGGAGGTCAGGGACATATGACATCCTCCTTAGATAGTTCAAAGTATTTTTCAAATTACGACACGTTCACTAAAAAAAAAAAAAAAGGTTAAAGAGAATTAAAAAGAACCAAGACATATTTTCGAAATTCTGTTGGCCAGTTGATGATTAATGGTTAATGGTTTAGCAGCTCTAAATATTCATCGTGAAATTGAGGAAGTAATTAAACTAATGGTAAAACAAAACCATCGTACTCACTTTGGTATATAATTATGTATACTTATGTATTTATTTTATAATTGTATAAATATTTGTTTGTATTTTATTATATTTATTGATTTATATTGTGTGATTGAGTGGACAAAAAAAAAAAAAATGATAAATAGGATGTATATTATGATTTAGATACCCCTCTTGAAAAAATCCTGCGTATGCCACTATTAAACTATAATGATTATCGTTAGGTGTTTACAGATATATGTAGTTGTATAACCAAGTTGAAGCAGGACAATTTCAACCCGACCAAAGAATTGGTACTGCTAAAAGAAAGACAATAAAAAATAATGGAGGGAATGGAAATGATGAATTGGAAAATAATAGGATCGTTGGATAATTACGCAATATTAGTTTAATATAAATCAATATGCGGATAATACGGACAACAAGAAAATTCGGATTCTAATTCAATTCCTATAGTATAATTGTATTTACCACCACCGGTGCAGAGAATATTGTTCGAAAACGTCGATTGATAGAAAATGAATAACGCAGTGTAGTGTTGAAAAACACGGAAATATATATATATTTCTTGACGCCCTCGGCACTGCATATTAGGATCAACGTTTTCACCCCTCAGTACCGGTGACGGAATTAACGAAAAACAGCCGAACAGGATGCCACATATACCCCTCCCCCAATACTTATTGTACTAAAATTATATTCAAATTATATTTCAAATTATTAACAGTGAACATTTCGTTTGTTTGTGTTTATTTATACGAATTAATATTATTGTTTCATTTGTTAAAATATTAAAATTGTTTTAATAAAACCTATAATATAAACATATTTGGACTTGATACATGTACGAAAATAGAAATGTTTGAAAAATCAAATTTATTCCCTTATACTATCCACGTTTTAAGAAAAAAAAACTGGACGGGGACTCGCTCTGCTGTAGAGTAAGGGGTGGAGTATACCTCGTTCATAGGATGGGTAATTAATTATAATGGATTTGTTAAATCAAAATGCTATAGTCCGCGACACAAAAATTATCGTGATTTTGACATATTTCATACAAATTTGAACTTTATAGGCTTATAAAAAAATTTAAGTAAAACGATTTTAATTTTTTTTTTTTAATTTCGATAAGTATAACTTATAAATTATAATAAACCTTCAAAAAAAATTCCCGATTCTTGTAATTTTTTTATGGTTTTTCCCAATACATTGTATAAGTATTGAAGAAGTTTGATTTTTGTCAAGCTCAAGTACCATCTACATTCACTTTTCTTTCAGAAAAGTTGCTGTTTAAGAAAATCGAAGCATATTTACTGCCAAAAAAGGTGTCATCAGGGTTGTCAGACACAAAAAAAAAAAACATACATCATTGTAAAACCAATAGATTCCATCACTCCGTTCAGAATCTAAAATAAAAATAGTGAATTATAATAATAATAATAATTTATGTAATATAGCATGATTGGACATCCTCTTATAATAAATGATTTTTAGGAAATTTGAGGGCTACTACTCTTTAAAATGATAGCAATTAATATGTCGTATATTGCAAGGTCAGACATTCGTCGATGATGAAGTGATAATTTTTTTTTCGACAAAATCAAATATTTATTTTGAAAATTATCCTTGTTCAAACGTTAACTTCTAGTGCAAGCATAAAAATACCAGTAGGTAGTATCTTTAAGTCCCTATTGTCTAATTCATTTATCTTTCCCACGTATATTTTATAGACAAGAATTTAAAAACCAGCATACTCAGCAGAATATATTTTACTTTGCTTACTGACAAAACGTAGTTTGATTTATCATCACCTATTATCAATATAACATCATAATAATAAACATCTATTAAAGTTTTTGCGTATTTTCTTGTACTTTTAGTATAAAAACAAGTTCAGTAATAAATAAGCTAATGCTAGATTAAAGCTCAATTATGCAATATTTATATCATTTTACTCTTGTAAGTATCAAATTTGCTTACTTTTTTGTACGAATTGTAAATTTTTTTTTAATTAAAACAAAGTTTTGAAACATTCGAGTATTATAATAAATAACACTATTTTTTCTAACTTCACTGATATTTTATTATTTTATTAGGTAGTATTAATTCCACACTTAGTTTTGGGTTTAATTAATTTGATGAGGGTAGTAATTTTTTATTCATTTTTTAGTGTAGTCATCAACAATTTAGTTATCAATCTATTATATGTTATTACTATAGACGTTCTTCTAGTAATCATCTAATCAGTGATTAGTTAAATCAGATAGTAAGTACCCTAATGGTGTTCATAATAAATTTATAATATCAACATTAAACATGCATACACACCGTTCTTATAATTATAAAATTTACTTAGCGTTTTATTAAATCTGTGTTTTTTATAGATACATATATATAT
The DNA here is from genome assembly GCA_025469195.1 of Chaitophorus viminalis. Taxonomy (NCBI): domain Eukaryota; kingdom Metazoa; phylum Arthropoda; class Insecta; order Hemiptera; family Aphididae; genus Chaitophorus; species Chaitophorus viminalis. The sequence continues at coordinate 142,108 of JAIPRK010000198.1, forward strand.
TCCATCGTGATTGATTTGGGTTGTGACACAATGTTATTGCTTGTCTTTAATTGGAACTAACAGTATTCGCATGTAGGCACGTCCTGTTTTTCATTAAATGGTTATGTATTTAATGTATGCGATCGTAATTATGCGTATTCTTGCGACACATGATTTTCTTTCTCGTTTATTTATTCGTACAGGACCATTAATATTGTCATATTTTTTTATCGATTCGGTGAAGTTTCTAAGTATATTTCGTCGAGAGAGCGAAAACATCTTATCAAATATTGTAACAAAAATCCTATTGGTCTAGTTCGTCCTACGGTTTACTATGTTTTGAATATTACATAAGATTTAACTTGTCGTGGATGAAAGTTCGAGAGCTGACATTGCACTCAATGATGCATTTAGATAGGTCACGTCAGGTGGAACATTATTGTATATTCCTTCACAGTTTTCTACAATGTGTATAAACTTTGCCGGAGAAGACATTATACCTAGGCCCTACTTATACCTATTGTATTTGTTCGATCGATGTTTCATAGTTTTCCTGTAAGTTATCATAGCAAGTTATCATGTTCTTTCGGAAATTTCAAATACGTATTGTCCGCATAAATGTATAGTCGTAAATCGCGTTGATTCAAACTTTAATAACATTCGTACGGAAGCAAAATAATGTAATGTTTATCAATTTTATATAGGTATTTATTTTTTTTTATTTTTTATCAGGTTGAGTATAGTGTATAGGTATTGTGTAAGCTAGTAGTAAATTAATATTATATAATTTTTAAAATGTGAGTAATGCGATGACACAATACTCCAGAGTTTATTGATCTTATCGGTTGTTTTTCCAATACTAACAATAAGACACGGAAAATAACTTATGGAAATGCGTTTCATTTCACAAGGTATAATTTGCATGAGAAAATCAATAATTTTCAGTTCTATGGCTCGAAAAATTTATAAAAGCAATTCATTTATCATCAAGTAAATATTCCTTACGTGATAAGCTCAAGTTTTAATGAATGATATGAAATAATATGATATTTAATGTATCCGGTTAAAAAGAACAAAATAATATTATTCCATATCTACTTGCATCAAATTATTGCAGAACGTGAGTATTTAGTGAATAAAAAATAAATGGTATAATATTTGATATTAAATTCGTTGTAGCGAACGATATTTTTTTATCTATGATATACCATATAAGCCGTTACGAACAGTATACGTAATTCGCATGTACGATAGAAGTATTTTTAACTGTATCACTAATTTGAATTAAAGTATTGAAAATTCATGTACATTGTACGTGAAAATATAACTTATAAAACCAAATTTTAAAACAATGTTATATTGTTATGCATATAATTTTTCCCCTACTCCCATGTAAGAGAAACTAATCGACATTTTCTCGATGTCATTAACCAGCATTATACTAATTCTAACACATTAATGGTCCCCTCTGGAATGTGTTTTTATTATTAAAGATCTCGGTGTACATTTCATTCTTACATTGGATTTCAATCATCACATTAATACTACCATCTGTAAAACATTAAAAGTCCTGGCGTTCATTAAGTACATTAAGTATAACACGAGCTTAACTTTGTTTAGCTGTCTTCTCACATAGGTACTTTATTTTTTTTTAGTGCGAAAAATCTTATAATATGGTGTGATAGTTTAGTACCCCTATTTAGCTAAAAATCAGTTAAGGCTAGAGAGGGTGCAGAACTGGTTTCTCTCATATGTTTCTATTTTTTATTCAAGATTGACCATTTCTAGCATTACTACTCAACAGTACTTAGTATACTAAATATCCTTACACTTTCTTCTTGCCAAACTAATGCTGGCTGTCGTTTTATTCAAGATTTACTTGATAGATCTATAGAAGCCCCAGACCTCATTTTCTTCATGAATTTCTGTATTCCGATCTACCCTTCAAGATATCATATTATTTTTAAATTTTTTAGTTATTATAAATAGGTACTTTAATGTTAATTTCTTGCGGACTTTCTATAATTATCCTTTGTTAAATTTTGTATCAATGTGTTATTATGCTACTAATGTTTAATTATATGGATGCTCTTTATTGTTTACCCTGTTAATTAATTGCCGTTCGGCGTAAATATATATGTAAATAAAATAAATGTGTGGATTCGTGGGATGGTAATTTATATTTTCTTCGAATATATTGTTAAATTGTAAACTAAAAACTGTACAATATAATTTATATATATATATATATGTGTGTGTTTATTATAAAACATTTAAATTACGTCACTCACGTATAAATATTCAAATACTTATTTATAAGTGTTTTGAATTGTAGTTTATATCTGGAATTTAGGTCCCCGAGAAGGTGTGTGTGTATTTGCCTATCAAATATACCATTTCTCTATTCTTCGTCGAACAATATGCGTGGCGATGTGGTGGGGCCACCGTTCATTTACCACGACTCGCGCCGGGTCGCTGAAAACTAAATGAAAAATCGTATAGTAGTAGCTGAAGGCCTGCAGAAGTCTTCGAGAAAGCGACTGGGACAGTCTATAGAAAAATATTTCGTGGTGATCTCTAATTGGAAGCTCGAGGATTCAGATCCCACACGTGTATTATTGTTTTGGGTGAGTACGCAGTGTTTCTTTTTTCATAGTACTTGATCGTATTACAGCCGCTCTACGTGAATTATTTGTCTATTGATATTATATGTTAACGGAAAACGTGAGTTTGCGTGTATTTTTTTTTTCTTACTGAGAGACGATTATATTTCGTGTCGTCAAATTACAATAATGACGATAGTTTAAAATGGTATTTGAACGTGTAAGACGTTTTCGACTCAATGTTGACGTGTGAAATTTACTCTTCAGTTCTTTGGAAATGCATAACTTTTTTAACTCATTATATTATTAGTATTATTATTAGTATTGCAGCAGCTGAATTTATCTAAATACGTATATTTTAGGTATCGGCCGATGGATTTTTTGTGCAATATATAGTGTACATGGCTTTGACATAATATTATTTTCGTTGTGTAGAGCATATTCGTATAATATTATGTAGTTATCGGCGGACCGATTTTGCATACCTGGAAAGTATCCGTAGACTTTGCGCCGGTAAAACAATACTGTAGTGTTTTGGGATTTTTGGTATGACTTGTATTTTTGTTTTCCGATTTTCAATGCTCAAAGTACGAACGTGTTTATTACCACCCATTATCGATACATATTATATTAAAACATCTACCAAATCAAATAACTCATTTATCCAAATCGTTTGTAGGTACTGCTCCTAATCATAAAATCGAATCACAGCTACAGCAAACGGATCGACTCGACGCATTTTTTTTTTCACGAAAACGAACAAACACATAAAATTAATATTAATGGTTGTACAATAATTATTTTTTTGGTATTATTTCTGTTTAGGATTAACGTTGCTCATAAAACGATAAATATCCTATATTGTATTGATTCATAATATTACTTTCATGGCTGCAATATCTTTGTTGTATTCCTATTAAAATCTTTATGTTTACAATAATTAATGCGGTACTTAAAAGTATTTTTTACCATCGATAGATTACAAATTACATTCTATCCGTTTATACTTACGCGTTGAAAATAATGTCTCGAACGAGTTCTGATTGGTGTATCCCGTACAACAGGGGTGCCCAACATGTATATGTTCGCGAATCATATGAATAGATGCAATTATATTAAGAACCAAAACATTTATAGTTAATCATTTTTCAAATTTGAGTAATAAAGATAGCTTATAGTTTATGAATAACATATTAGTTCAGTATATTTTGTTTTGATTTTACCACAAAAATGAAAATTCATAATAATAATAATAAGTAAATTTTGGTTAGGCTACTCCCGATGTATAGCATAATTGAAACACTAAAGTGATACCAAAAATGTTTCGTGTTACATAGGGGAGGATGGACATTTCCTTTAAATCATTTTTTCCAATAAATATGATTTATCGTCATATCGCGTCCTAGGAATAAAAACATTATGATTCGAAATAGGGATGGGCATCAAATCCGAATATCTGAATTTTCCGAATATCCGAATATTTAAATCCGGATTAGAATTAAATTCATATCCGGATTTTCCGAATTATCCGGATTATTCAGATTAATTAATTATTTTTATTGCTAAGCACAAAACAACACTGGTTGTTGAATGCATCAGAAATATAATATACCCGTTTAAAAATGTATGTTAATGAATTTAAATATAATTAGAATTTAAAAATAAGATATCGAACAGCAAAATTGAATTGAATAATCCGGATACTCCGGATAACCTGTCAAATCCGGATTCACTAAATTCGGATTTGATAAATCCGAATAATACGGAATTTTTAAATTCACTAATTCGCAATTTGGTAACAAATGTATTATGATTATTAGTATAGGACGACAAATTTGTTCTTTAAAAAAACAGTACACTCTCATATAAGCATAGTCATGTAGTTTCCAGGAATTTTGTGTCGGTATCAAATTTTTATTTTTAATTCTTTTACGAAAGCAAGGTCGTCGTATTTTAGGTATCGATGCATAATATAATAGCACGATAAATCATATTTTTATCATGTTTTAGGAATTATTCAACACTGCCATAATTTTATTTACAACGGTTTAGTTTTTTTTTTATTTTTACGTCCGTCGACATTAAAATTGAAATAAAAAAACCGTCATATCTAGATTTGTGGTTGTTTGGAATTTATGTTATTTTTTTTATTAATCGCTGTAATTTGGCAACTAATAGCATTGTTGTGCTATTGAATTGGTTAATAAAACTTTAAAGTAACCCTTTACACATTAGTTGATATTGTACATACAAAAATACTGTTGAAATAACTTAAAAGTAATTGCAAATTAGAATATTAAAATTCATGTTTTTCAAAAGTACAAATCTGAAGAAGATACGAGCAACACTTATCAGGTTGTGATGGTACGCCAAATAGGTACTTAAAAATTATTACTTTGATCTAAGATCATAATTATCAGATAATGTTCATTTTATACTTTCACAATCAAAATTAACAGACGCCCACGACAAACATTAAAAAAATATTCATACTTCTAATGCTGTGGCCTCTAGGCCATTTATCCGCAATGCCCTACATGATCATTTACTCCGCGTAGGTACGTGATTCATAATATTACGAAATGTGTAATTTCATACCGGCAGTGTAATTTGTTCGAATTTTAATTCAATATTTGTGCTTATGTAAGATTATGAAAAAAAGAACAACAAACCTTTTTTTTTCAATTTTTGTCCATAATTTTTGTGCGAAATACATATTTTACTCGTGTCCGTGGTTACCTACATTATCCCTTCCTAGGAACCGCGTGAAAAGTCATATCGCTGAGCGTGTCCATTGCATGTTCAGGCGTTTTTCACATCTTTATGCTTTGGTGGTACGTGCAGTTGTTGCAGTGAATATCTGTTGGGTATGTTAGAAATTCAACAATAATCTAATCGTACATGATCACGTAAGCATGTTTTGATTTTGGTTCAGTAATTAATACAAACGAACCATTAAAATCCAAATCATCTTATTGCACGCGGGTAATCCGTACAATAATGCGTTTGAATACGAAAAATATTTGTTGAAGAAATAGTAGGTAACACACAATATGTAATTCGTTCACGTGAACCTGCAATAAATGAATTGTAATTTTTATACATCTTACATTTTTCCAACAATATCAGTTATAAACGAGAGCACAAAATCTATAAAAGAATATCTAAATAATTTGTAACCGTAAATTGTTATGGAATATGAATGGAGCTCAAGACTTATTACATAATTAATAATTAATCATAAAATATGCACGTGGAATGATAAAACACATTTTGTCACCACTTCATTGATTCGTATTGTTCGTGAGTTATTTGAATGTTTATTTAAATATTCTTAACCTACATACTTAAATTGCATGCCATGCACATTTTAATAATTCTCAGTGCAATCCGACACTATTCATAATGTTGTTTGACATTAAATATCTCATAAAAATGTACCGATGCATTTTTTAAAAATAAATTGTACAATATTCCTGTTCGACGAGAACTGCAGGAGTGGGGCTTATACCGGTATCGTTTAATCTGAAAGCAATTGGCGACCTCTCACCGTATCCGAACAACTACTACGAGTGACTCTCGGTTTATTGTACTGAACGCGTTCTATGTTGTATCATACTGTTATACTTTATCATATTGTTCATAAAAAATGTATAGCAAGATGTTCGAGATAATTGATATAATATTTACTTAAAATGTGTTAGAAATGATCTCGTTTTAAAATTGAAAATCGTTTTAATCCTAAAATGTTACTAAAACTAGGGCAAACAATAACCACAAAATCTAGGAATAATTCAACATTTTCCAGTTCTTCCTTAATATTACATTTTTCACGCATTAGAAATACGTGTTCAATTCTTAAAACAAAGTTAATAACATTTTGCGTGAAACTGTTGATGCATTTTTACCGACTGAAAAAGTGTACTCAGACCCAAAGAAAACCCAGTTTATTAAGAACGTTTGAAAATAATACATTTTGAAACAAAAATTAACCGGAAGTACCAAATAATATCGAACGTAATAACATCGAATTACTCAATAATCTCGTGTATATTGTGTCAAAAATGTGAATGGTAGAACGACTAATAATAGGTAGGTATATACGAATCATATAATACACACACACCACAAGGTATATTACAGTAATCGGTGATGATAGGGATCGTGTGCTTATGTTTCTATTTTATTTTGAAATATAACGCATCATACTTTTAGCTGATCTATGACACCGTATTATTGTGTTACGAGTAGGTAATCACGTTTGTACACATCAACATATTTTTAGTACCTAATAATTGTTCTTATTGGTTACATTGATATTACATTAAGATCCATTGGTGTATATATTTTTATATACTTCGGTATTAGTAGATTGTACGGAATATTTTGCAATTGTGAAATTTACATTGTAAGTCTTATGACTTAATGTTGTGTTTCGTGTTTTACATTTTTCAGGCATATTTCGATGTTCTGCCACAAAACTTTTTTCGGTAAATACTTGAAAGTTTTCTGAATGCGGTGGCGCCGGTCGGTGTGGAGGAGGAATTAGATTAATTACACCGTTTCCCATCGTACGAAAAAGTACCCTGTAAATGTTGACCAACCCGAAATATTAACTCTTCCTGAATCGATTTTTCTTTCGCGATTATTATTTTTTTTTTTTGCAACCGCTCCATAAAAAATAAATAAATATACACAGTTATATGTAAAGAGCAATACATATAAACTCACAAATTTTCTCATGGGATATTTTGAAATTTTACTATTTTACCACTACGGAAGTGGTATACGTAACGGTCTTACATGAGTCAAAACTCAAAATTAATGACAAAATAATAATGCATACGATTCAGTGAGCGAAGGTCGGAATGATGTTATCCATATTGGACACATTATAATATTATTTTATCTTGGAATAATTGTAATTCAACTGTAATTCTTTTAGTAATAAAATAATTTTAAATTCTATTATTATTCAATAGTATCACACGTTATCTTACTATAAAAGAGTCGTCGGATCCCAAACGGCTCCCGTCCAAAAAGGTCTAACGAACAGGTAAATTCCTAAACAGCTCCGGTTTTGTACACCACAAATTCCTTCCCACTTTATACAGACTTAGGACTGTCTGAAAAGAGGTGTGGTTAAAAATTTCTTGATGTATACTATGTAAATCATTAAAATTATATAAAAAAAAGCGTATAGTATAATGGCGGCTATCAAACCCATAGATGACAAAAACGACAAAGTTTTCGACTATATTTTTAAAATTTACATAACTTCAGATACCCGATATATGATTTTTTTAATATTTTTATTTATAATTTTTTTAAATTTTTTGAATATTTTTTTAACGTTAAAAATTTAAAATGTAATATTATACTAAAGACTTTTTTTTATATAATTTTAATAATTTACATAGTGTACACCAAGACATTTTTAACCACACCTATTTGAGACAGTTCTAAGTCTGTATAAAGTGGAAAGGAATTTGTGGTGTATAAAACCGGAGTCGTTTATGAATTTACCTGTTCGTTAGACCTTTTTGGACGGGAGCCGTTTGGGAATTGACCTTTTTGTAAAACGGGAGCCGATTAGAGAAACGGGAGTCCAATGGGCTACAACCAAAAGATTACGTATGTACTTGGAAAACATCCACCTTTGCACTGAGTCATTAACCATGATTTTTGGAATTCAAGAATTGTTGTCGGAAAAGCATATTATATTTTTTAAAGTTTTTCCATAACACAAAATTCAAAGTAAAATATTATCACTTTTAATTAATACATATGATTAATTATTATTATATTATGAATCGAAAAAACCAATTTCAATTTAAACTTGAAATTATAATAAAAACTGAGTCAAATATTCCGCCGATATATTTTTTTTTTAGTATTTTGACTAATAATAAATGTTTTGTATCGAACGTTTGGAAATATCGTTTAAGAATAAAGTATAGAGAAACTAATAAAGAAGTATAAAATATCATCGTCGCTCAAAAGAAAAAAAGATTATTGTTAAAGAAACCACAAAATATAACATGATTATAATTGCAAAATTGAGCATAAAATTACAAATTCGAGAAAAAACATTAGGAAAATGGAAAAGTTGAACGATATATATTCCGTGTTGAGTTTAATTTAAATGAACATCAGATTTCTCAGTGGAAACACACTGACATGAAACTAATAAGTAATAGTACATTATATTAACTCGAATAGATAATAGAACTATAATCGTGGATACTTCACTTCGATTTTGTTGAAATGTTAATCATCTCTAACCCAACAATTACTGTACCAAACTGTGTACGCACACCGATAAATTCATTCGTTTCCCGGTAATTCGGTGGGTTTTTGAAAAAAAAATAATTACCTTTTTTACTGTTTTTCATTTGAATAGCAATAACCATTTTTATTTATTATTTTTAAATTTCGTTGCCTATACATAATAGTATAATACATACTTGTACCTATGTACACAGAAAAAGCAGTTATTCATTATTTATAAGTATTTAATGTAAGTATTGAAAGAAAAGCTTTAAAAAATAATTACGATGAAAAAATTTGAAGTTATTATTTGTTTCCGAGGCATTTTTACCATTATGAAGATAATTCGTCGAAAATTACCGAGTGCTCAGTAATGTTGTTAATGGTAAATAATTTACAGACAAACAGTCGTCGGGTCGTCAAACGTACACAAATATGTGTATAATCGTGTGTGCGTGGGTGTGTATGTTTGTAATTTGGTATGCGTTTTAGGTATGTTACATTTGCCTACTTAAAATGCAGAAAAACGAAAAAAAAAAACCAGAAAGTCACTTACAGATATGCCATACAGGCATATAGAAGCATAGGTAACTCGTTTTAGATTCTGAACGGAGTGATGGAATCTATTGGTTTTACAATGATGTGTGTCTTTTTTTTATTTTTTTTATTTTTTTTTTTTGTGTCTGAGGACACGATTTTTGGTAGTAAAAATGCTTAAATTTTTTTAAACAGCAACTTTTCTGATAGGAAAGTGAATGTAGATGGTACTTGGGTAAGTCAAAAATCCAACTTTTTTAATACTTTTTGAAAAAATCGAAAAGAACTTTAAAAAAATTACGAAAAAACAGGAAATTTTACGCAAAATCACGTTTCTACAAACTACATTTTTTTAAAATGCTCTAACTCAAAAACGAAAAACCGCAACAACTTGAAATTTTCATCAAATCTTTATACTAGTGTTTTCTATACGTGGTTAAGTTTTCAAAGTATTTTGACATATTTTGACTTATTTATAGACAATTTAAATTTTTGATTTTTTTAAATTTTATTTTTTTAAACACCTATAAAATTTAATTGGCTGGCCGAAAACTCTCGAAAATTTAATACAAGATTTATAATAAGCTTAACTTATCTTCACTAGAAAATATTGGTGATCGTTTGACTCAAATTTTTTTTATAAGCTCATAAAGCTCAAATTTGTATAAAATGTGTCAAAATCACGATAATTTGCAAGTTATTTTGTAGATAAAAATTCATAAAATTTTTTCTGTTTACACTTAAGGTTCAAAATGTTGACACTAGTTTGTTCATAATCTAATCTTCAAAAATATATAAAAAAATTTTTACCGGACCCAAAAGAAAAAATTTTATGACCGTTTGAAATTTAAATTTTTACGAAATTGCATAAAATAGCAATTTATGGTCAAACGGTTTTAAATATTTGTTATAATTCAAAAAGTATAAGTCGCCGAAACTTGAAATTTTCACCAGTTGTTAAGATAGGCATTTCCTTTACGTCATATTTTTTTCAAAATATTATATTGATTTTTGAGCCACTTATAGGCATTTAAAAAATTCGTATTTTTTACATTTTTTTTATAATCGGTGATAAAAAAAATTGACTTTTACAAAATACTTGAAAATTTAATAGAATATTCCGCACAAATAGTTTTTATTGTCATTCAAAAGTCATCAAAATCCATAGGCACAATTTTTTTTTATAAGCGTTTGAACAGCCAATATTGACATAAAATTACATGTAAAATTTAATAAAATATATAAAATTCTAGACTGAGAAATCATATGGTTTTTTTTAAAATGCTCTAACTCAAAAACGAAAAACCGCAACAACTTGAAATTTTTACCAAACTTTTATATTGGTGTTTTCTATACATGGTTAAGTTTTCAAAGTATTTTGACATATTTTGACTTATTTATAGACAATTTAAATTTTCGATTTTTGTAAGTTTTTTTTTTTAAACACTTATAAAATTTAATTGGCTGGCCGAAAACTCTCGAAAATTTAATACAAGATTTATAATAAGCTTAACTTATCTTCACTAAAAAATATCGGTGATCGTTTACTCAAATTTTTTTTATAAGCTCATAAAGTTCAAAGTTGTATAAAATGTGTCAAAATCACGATAATTTGCAAGTTATTTTTTAGATAAAAATTCATAAAATTTTTTCTGTTTATACTTAAGGTTCAAAATTTTGACACTAGTTTGTCCATAATCTAATCTTCAAAAATATATAAAAAAATTTCTACCGGACCAAAAGGAAAAAATTTTATGACTGTTTTAAATTTAAATTTTTACGAAATTTTATTATAATTCAATTTATATATAAAATACTTTATTATTATATACACATTTTAGACAAACATTAACTCCGTTCAGAATTGTTATTCGTATACAATGTTATCTATCATTGCATTCAATTTTAACAAATCCATTGTAATAATGACCTATCCTATAAACGAGGTACACTCCACCCCCCCCTGTACAGCAAAGCGAGGCCCACCCGTTCTTTTTTTATTTGATTTTTCATACGATATCGCGAAACGTTTTACATTGCAGTGTTACGAACCGAGTGGTTAATTCGATAGTACAACAAATGTTTACGAGTTTAAGGATATTCCAAATGGACATAGTTGTACCAGCAGCACACGCGTCAGTAATAAATACTAATGATTGTCTCGCAAAAGCCCGACGTCCGTCATCGGGATTTGTCGGAAAAATCGCATTTACATAGGAGTGCATTGCGGGTTTGCGGTCATCGATCGCGGTTTATTGTGCCAGTGCATTTTTAATAACAAGACTTGTTTCGAGCGCTTGAATCGTGCTCCTTCCTTGCGCCGCTGATGTTGTCGAAGAATAAAAAAGTAAAAACGCACGGTCGGGACCATATTATTTTACGAACGAAGAACGAAAATGCATGGAAAAAATCGATTCACAATATAATAATGTACATGAAAACAGCAATTATTTACCGCCTTTTGTTTATCTCTCGCTAAAACATGGGCTTATACATTATATTTTACAGAGTGTTTTGGGGATGATTCGACAAATCCAATAACTTTTGTTCTGTCCATTACTTTTGATTAATAATAATTTTTTTTTTTAATTAATTTAATAGTACTGCGCTACAGCAAAATTGTATTAAAATATTTTTTTTATCCTCGGAATTCAAACATCTAAAATTTTATTTTATCATTAACAAAAAAACAAAACAGCCATTTTTTGAATCGGAGTTTTAGAAATAATATTGTATTAAAAATATTTTATCAAAGTTTGGTCATTAATTTACTATGATTTTTTAAACTTTTTAAAAATTTGAATTAAATAGTTAAAATTATTGTACGATTAATCAAGATTAGATAAGATCTTATTTAAATTAATGGCGATCAACTTATTTAATATATAATAATATTGATAATTTTTTTAGAAATTTCAAAAATCGTGAAAAATTAACGTATAAGCTTTTATTAGAGTTTCAAGCATTAACACTTTTCAAAAACCTGTGATACAAAATGCCTATTTTGAATTTTTTTTAACAGTAGATCAATATTTAAAATTCGAGAATTTGGGTACTAAAATTTAAAAAAAAAAAATTGTTTAATACATTTTTAATGTAACGCAGTAATTTAATTTGTCAACAAAAAAAAAGTAAAAATAATGAACACAGCAAAATTATGTAACATACATAATAATATGTTACAATTAAGGGAATGACATATTATGTAAATGCGTACGTTTATTAGAATGTCGTATTTGAAATAATATGTTAAGTATTGTAAATGATATATTTAAATCATTCTCATTGAAATAATATCAATTTTATTTTACATATTATTTTATTACATTTAGGTACTCAATGCGTAGTATTTGTAATTTAATTGTGACATTATAATTTATAATTAAATTATATTAAAATACGATTTAACAGACTGATAATAGTAATACTATTATTGGTGGGAATCAAGAATATTACTGGTGAAGACGACTGAATATCAACGAGATGGTATACCTACATATAGTTAATTAAGTTTTTGTACACCATTTCTTTCATAATAGTATCTAATAAAATTAATTATTTTAAATAAGGTAAATTCAATTTTTAGAGTATAATTATTATTATGAAAGTATATTTAGGAGTCTATTTTAAAGGTTGCATAATAAATATTTGTTTCCTAAATCAATTATATTATATTATACATTGTATTATAGTGCATTTGAAATTGTTATTATTACGTGTTTGGATCGCCTTTTTAGAAAATCCACTGCGCCTCTGCATAATCAGCCGCGTTCACTATACAAGTGTAAAAATGATTTTGTAATACAGTATTATATTAAATATACCTGCTATTATTATGATTTCACGCGTACACCGTAGATAAGTATACCGTTGAAAATCATATTCGATTTCTACCACGGCGGACCCAATTCGTTTCACCAAACGTCTCGCGCAACGATGTACGGGAGAAAATGGAAAAGACAATGGTTGAAAAAAAATCTTATTGCGCGTATTACGTCAGTCTAAATTTATACATATATAATATATATATATATATATATCCACGTGCCGCTACAGTGCAGATATTGTATACGTTTACAGTTTATACATATATCATAATAATATGTTACAAATTGACATAAAAGTAATAATAATAATAATAATAAGATTGTTGTGTATACCCGCGAGCCGACCGTAGAATAGTCTCAGTGTTTCATAACAAATGGCCGTACCTTCACGGTTGGGACTTAATATTATGATTATTATTAACACATTTTTTCTCAAATTATCTTCAAATTGTCAATAAATTTCATTTAGATTCGAATAATTAACAAACCTTTACAACTTATTGTAAACTCATATCATTATGACGAATATATGAAAATATACTCAACACTTTTGAATCCTTTTGTCCTTTTGTACTTTTTGGATTCTCTCTATTGTCTATTCATATCAATAGCACGTATACATTTATATGTATATATGAGATTTACCGTTTTATATTTTATATCTTATAAAATTTGAAATTATTTTAATTGTAATACATGCATTTATACATTGTCGGTAATTCAGCTACGTGTTTATAATTCTTATAACCAAAATAAATTGTAATTAAATTCTAAATCATGACTGTATGCACATAAAATGAAGCAAGATTTCAAAATTCCACAGCAATTTAATCCCAAAATGAGTTGAACATTCACAATCATTTCCCCGGGCAACACCGGGTAACTCAGCTTGTTATTTATAAAGCTTATGATGCTTAACGCAACACTATTTTCAGTGCCAATGCTCACAAATATTTGATTTTATAATATTCTATACTATATTTATATATTACATGCTCGAACGTACAATCTTTTCAATTAGTGCACACATATTTGTTTTTTGAGCTTTTTGAAATGTCAAGGATCTCAATTACCTGATTTCAATAGTATATACTCTAAATAATACCTTTTATTGTTTCCTTTTTGTAATAAATAATTTTGAACATAGGTAATTCTCCCCTCAACAACAAAATATATTGTCCATACACAATCATCCGCTGTGCAGGTAGCAGTGTCAATATGGTGCAGATGGGTGTAACGACGACGACTATAACGGAGACGGAAATGTTACAACAGGAAATGGAACCGTTGCAAAATGTCATGGAAGAAGAGGTGACCACTCTTGACAAAGATTCGTTGCCGGTTAGCAAGCAGGAAATCATATGGAAAAACGTTATAATGATCACAATTCTTCACGTTTTGGCCGTAACAAGTTTTATAACCCACGTTACGTGCATTAAATACCAAACCATCATCTGGGGTGAGTTCTGTCCTCCGTTCATAAAATAAGGTTACGAATTTAGTGAATAGAAAAAAAAAAAAAAACGAAACCCACTTATCCGTTCATTATTAGGCATACTCATTGTTTTACATTGAGTGTTACATTTTAGTACCTACCGCAGTTTTATTGCTAATAAACATCATATTCTATTTGTGACATGGTGTGGCGGAACGGTCTGTCGCAGTCACTATGGCCACACGACTCTAACGACTCTAGCGGCGATGTTCATGTCTAAGCACATACACTATCCATGTGTTAACCTCTTACAACTTCTCTAAAAATCCAAAAAAACCTTCAAATCAAAAAATTCACGTGAAGGGTTAACGGCCACAGTTGCCGGACTCTCCTTAATAAATAGACCAATAATAAAAATAAAAAAATAAATTTGCTTATTATAACTCTACTCTTTTGATTATTAATATGTATAATTGTATAAATGGTATATTTTGTTAAAAACGGTATACAAATACGAAAACATGTTTTCCGTATTTCACTTCAATAACCAAATCGATGATAGGGAAATGGTTCAAAAAACTCATTTATGTATTATGTAAGACATAATATACACGTGTTAATGTATCTGGTGCAGTGCATGGATACTCGACGATGACATCCGGCGTGGCATTTTGAATTTTTTCATTATCGTTAACGAACAGTTAACGTACAGTTTATAGTGATCTTCATAACCTGTGATTAAATATATTTAATCACAATATACGTAATATATAACGTAATATATATCTGTAAATCTAAACCGAGGCATTATGCTAGGCCATGCCTTAACTGGACTGGATAACAGTTTTGTAGGTGCTCAGATAAATATTGTAGAGAAAAGGATTTTTTTCCAATGGTGAGGGCGCAACACCGGCTTTAAGGGTAGCATAATTATGTAAAACCATTGATTTGATAGTTACCGGTGGGGCGGTGGCTTTCTCTCTCTCTCGTCTCTTCCTAATAATATTAATTATTATAGGTTGTGGCTGATGGCTGAAATAGTTAAAAGTCAGGGGTAGCCTCGTAATGAATCACGCACTGTTAAAGAGTACGCATATATACGTCTAAAACGTTCGTCTGACTGGTAAGAATATTTAACATAATTAAAAAACTTTACACGACATCTAAAAATAATCGGAACACAGAACTACGGTTTTACTGTCGCTGTGGGCCGTCTGCGCTCATTCGTATGACGTTTCGGGGTAAATCATATACTCTCGAGTTTCTCCACAATCGATGATTAAATAGGATAGGATCACATAGTTCATGAGCTGGTACTCGTACATGAAGAGAACAAATATTAATATTCCTTTGCATTCCCGTTTTTTTAGCTGTCTATGGCTCAGGCGTCGTTCAATTGTCATTCTGTAACAATACTTGGTGACAATGTGACGGTAATTTTGGTAATTTTACTATAATTTGCTATTTATTTCAATGAACAAAAATAAAAATTTATTTTTTCTTATAGAATAGACTATTTTTGTGTAGGAAAATAGATTATTTTTATAATCAAATATTTCAATTACAAAATATTGAATCATGTATATAGGGTAACGTCTGATCTATAGTTTCCAGACACTATACGAACTAAATTGTAAGAATTTTATTTCGAAACGATCCGTTAAATGTAAATACTGTCAACCGGTTAAAAAACCACTTGTCCATAACCTATTACATGTTGAAAAAAACAAAAACATTGAAAACAAAACATTCATTTTATCTACGGTCAGTTTTTAAAAATTAACAATAATTTCTAAGCGAAACTAATCGATCAGTTGTAAATCGTATTTTATACTTGAAACTTAAAAACTCGTATTTAAATCACTGTACAAAATACATTTGTAACTCCTATGTTTTTATCATTACTTAATATTTCAATTAAATTTTAAAAATTACAGATATTGAGTATTCTTCTTTTATCGTTTTTTACGTTGGGAAATCAATTTGAAATAGTTATATTATTTATCATTGGTCCATTGTTTTTGTGCCCTTTCCATACGTTTTTAAAGGACATTTTTCTCTTAAGTTAATAATAAATAAATAAATATAAATAGGGATCGGTTATTGGTATTCTCGTTTACAATTTATCACCTTGACCGCAATATTTAGTCGCGTAGGAAAAAATTAAGTAGATCATTTTAACGGACGTGTCAATCATTTTAGAAGCTAGTGAAATCACTCCGCAGTTTGTCGTTTAAATATCGTTGATAATAGTTTTGGCTTCGGATGGAGGAAAGTAATTACAATTATGTTATGTTTTTAGTCTTTTTTATAGATTAATAAAAGTTATTTATTTTATTCTTGTTTAGCGTTGTTATTGTAAATGAGCCGCTTCTGTTTCAATAATAAGTATATTATTCGTCGTGCAATGGAATATAAGAAATATAATGAAAATTATCATTATTGTTATTGTTAACTACAAATAAGAAATGTTTGAAGTCAAATTCCAATCTAGTACTCATTTATTAAAAACGAGAGAAATAAGTAGACATTTTAATAGCGTTCTGAAAATATAGATTTATTTTATACCCTTGAAAAGATAAATTTAAGCTCTTGCTGACATTGCTATTTGTTTATTGTAAAACCCTTTTTAACGTTACAATTTAATAAATAATCTTTAAAAAAACGAACGCACACAATATGGTACATAGAGGATTGTTGTTGATTTCTATTGAACTTTATTGTCAGTGTAATAAGTATATGTGTTATTAATAATATGTATACTAGCTACTGGTACAATACGTGACACTTTATTTTCTAACACAGTAAAACATTTTTATTCGAAATATATTGGTTGATTTATATTCCTCTCGTATATTGTCTGCAGCAAAGCTTTTTGTAAAAAAAGAAGTATTAAGGGTAGGCTTTAGTGTCAGATAATACAAATTCATAAAATAATATATAAGGTGACAGCTAGATATTTTTCATTGAAAAATTTTAAACGATTCTTATCAAGCGAAATATTATGCATTCGTAATTGTTTCTCTATTTATGGGTCTCTTGGTTTATCTATTTATAAGCAATACATTTTTCCTAATTTTATATTTATCAATACTTTAAACGTAACGTGTTACGTAAAAATAATATTTTTATTTTTATTGTTTTTACGGGAAAGCCTTTTGAAAGAAAATTGAATACACGAAGAAATAGCGATTAAATATAATTATAATTTTTAAGTCACAATGAAAAATTTACTAGAAGTTATAATTATGAATATATACATTGAAATTGATATTGACATTTTTTTTAAAAATGTATAGATTTTAAAGAAATTAAGATTTAGAGATTGTCCCAACAGTATTAATTATAAAATTGTGATAACATATTATCATGAGGTCCAATAATTTTATAGGTAATAAATTTCGTTTAGAATCTTCTGAAATATTCATTTTGTACAGTATTAAGCGCGATAACAGTTCGGAGTAGTCATTACAATATGTATTCTATTTGCAGGTTTTCTCGTTGGCGGTATTGGAGGATTCGGAGTTACTGGTGGCGCACATAGATATTACACTCATAGATCATTCAAAGCAAAGTTACCACTACAAATAATACTCCTAGCCTGTTATACGGTGTCCGGACAGGTACGTTGTACTAGGTTTCCCGAAATATCTGAAAATGCGATACGCCATTATTTTTTTTTTTCGTTTATTCTACCGTGCGTTCTTACACAACATATTGGTCGATTTAATTTTAATTTAAAATAGTAATTTCCATACAAACATTATATCTATAACAGTTTTGTAGCCATTTTTTTTTGTATAGTTATCACAAAAACACTGCAGAAAACGTATTTCGTTTGCAGCTGAGACGACTATAAGTCTTGCACCTCGGGTGGGCTATAGCTATTATAGTATAGCACTGTTACGTTCTTTTTTACAAGATATACTATTATACAGTGGATTTTCATGTGCAAGGGGATGTCGAAAACCGTGAAACCTTCTAGGAACCCCTGAGTGGCACTCACATCGTCTAATTGATCTCTCCAGTTAATCGGAATTTTTTTCACTTAGAATTCTATACCAGAATGGGTCCGGGACCACCGGGTGCACCACAAGTACAGCGAGACGGACGCGGACCCGCACAACGCGAACAGAGGTTTCTTCTTCTCGCACGTTGGCTGGCTAATGCAACGTAAACACCCTGAAGTCTACAGACGGGGCAGGAACATTGACATGTCGGACATCACCAATGACCCCTTGGTGCAGGTCCACACAAAGTAAGTACAATTTGATTGATTTTAGAAAAATAAAAATGTATCAGATTGCAACCGTTTGAGCCAATTTAGTGTGGTTGGATAAGGGAGTCCTGTCCGGTGACCTATTAGCCGAGCAGAGCTAACTTTGACTCTTAAGTCAATCGGCCGAACAAATAGGTTTTTTAGTTTGAATAAAAATAACAAAAATAGGAATATAACGGAAAAATTACGCTTATAGACTTGAGAAATACATTTAAATATAATTAAAAAAAATCACGGGTTATTAGTGTATAAGGTATTAAAAAATTATTATATATATAGGAACGATCTATAGGCTCTAAAATGTGCAACTCCGCGAACGGTTATCGACATAAGCAAAACCGATGTAATTGTGCCAAAACCTTGATGTAGTATGTAGACGGATTATTGTAGATGACCAGTTTATTATGCTCATCGTGAGCCTCTCGGTAGTCTTAGTGTGGTAGTCTCTATTATAGCCGAAAAATGCAAAAAGAAAAATTTAACCTCTTTTTACGGATGGACGTTCCACAGCCAAGTGAAGTCGTCCGAAAGAGTAGCAGCTCGGGTTGTGGACTATTTCCCTCATTAATTTTATTTTATAAAAATAATGTAAATGCACTACAAGGTCTAGCGGAAAACATTGACAACGGTCACGGACATAACGACGAAACCGGAATTGTCATTGGAGTGGTAGCGAGCGCGTGGGACAATAAGTTCCTAATAGGAAGGAGCGACCTCCTCCGGCATAACACGCGACTATATATTTAAATGTAATTTCCTATTTGCCAATTTAATAATAATTAATAACATCATTTCTTTACTCAAATTCAGAGACATTACAAGGTATACTAAAAAAATGCAAGAGGTATAGTCGACAGTCGTACATTACAGATACATCGTGTTAATCCTAAATGGAGTTTAAATAGAACTGTTTATAAATCGTCAACATCGGTACATATAACAATATTTCCTGTGCTGTCTGTTTAAGTTTGGGTTAATAATTTATATAATAGAAGAAATATTTTAAAAACAATTCATTTGACTCTATTTCTATAGTCGCAGTTGACGACGGTTAATGATTTTGTATACCTGTAAATTTGTAACAAATTAATATATAATGGGCATCGTTATAATTGCAATAGTTGTAATAGTTTTCATCTATAAATATTAAACAATATGACGTTCACGTTCAATGAAAAATACGCCATAATACATTCTCGGACAACGTACTGATAAAAATTATTTTATTTGTAATCGAACAAAAGTTAATATTAAATTACGATTATTATAGTCATGTATACTACTGTAACAATAACCCATTTTTCGATTTGATTTCATTATTACGCAACTTCTAAAAATAGTGCTGACATGTGTTATGTATCATTTTTTAATCTTTTTTTTGAAAGGAATCGTTTGAATTTATATATTTAGTCAATCATTAACCTATGTAAGACTCCGTAAAATCGTTACGGCTGCGGTCGATTCATAAAACATATTTTTTTAAATGAACGTCATAATATTATTATTATCATATTATATATTATAAATTATAATAACATGTAACTGAAATTAAAAAGCGATCATGGACTATTTGAGTTTGAAGGGATTTGAATAAATTAACGCATAAATAGTAAATAAAAATAATCGGTTTTTGATCTGTCTCGATTGTACAAGTTCTGACATTACGCTAAGTCGGAAACCAACGAAATATTAAAAACCTCCAAACACAAGCATATCTTTAATTCATAAACTTATCAAGTTATATCAGTCATGCGTAAGTTTCTTCTCGCATACTTGAACTTTATTTTACGACTGAATACAAGGCCAAAGACAAAAAAACGTAGTATATACTAGTGTAAGTGTAACACACTCAAAAGCTGATCATACATAATGACTGCGATTCGAATATTTGGTTATGATTCCATTACAATAATAATATTGTAAACACTTATAAAACTTATATAACGTGTCATCGAATTTGAATGTCAGAATAATGATTTTAACTAAAACTTGCATCAATCACGTCGTCATACCATGCATACAGTGTGATTCTATTATGCTCGAAAGTAAATAAAAAACAAACTAATATATACAAAATAATATAACAAAATCACGAAATGAAATTATAATAATTATAATTATAATATTATGTTTATTAGACATTTTATGATGTTGAAGCTGTTGCTATGTTTCTTCATACCTGTCGTGGTGCCTGTGTACGCGTGGAACGAAACCTGGATGGTCGCGCTCGGCGGGATTGGCATCTTCCGGTACGTGATGAACTTGAACTTCACGTGGTCAGTCAACAGCGTGGCTCACATTTGGGGGAATAAGCCATTCAAAAAGTGAGTAAAACTACTCCTCTGTGAGACGAATTTCTAACGTGAGATCAATTCTTGAAGTGTGATATGATCCATGCAACGAGTGTAAATGTGAACACTATTTTATATACCTATTGTTTCTTTATGCATTTTATTGCAATTGATTTTACTTGTAGTATAATAGTTCACTAGTATCGCACCCTATTTCACAATAATTGCTCCCTCATTACTTTAGACTACATTTAACGAATAGACTAGTATCAGTAGTATCTCAACATTCTCAACAATAAAACCAAACTTTTTAAATATTTTTGTTTTTTTAAGCATTTTAAAAATTAAGAAAGTTCAAAGTTCAAACGTTGACTTATTTTCTTCCCAAATATATAATATCCTAAAGAAACTCAAAATCAAGGTATAATAAAGGCACGTTGTCTTCGATAAAATATTAAGATGTATACATTATAATATATATTATTATTATTATTATTTTATTTATTAAATATGCTGTAAAATAATTGCCGAGGTAAATATTTACTTCACGCGTGACCTACTGAGGGTTTCATCGTTTCCTTTTGTACCAGCTGAGCGTTATTGCGGACTATTTTCTCGACTCGATATCGACTGGTATTACGTTTTTTTCAATAACAGGAGGGCCGACACGGCTTCGTCCTATATCCGAATGACACTATATATATTTACTTCAAATCATTTTCGATTCATATCATAATAAATACATGAACATGTTTCACTGTGCTACCAGATAATTACTGAATATACAGTTTTTAAAAAACACATGGCACTATAGATCTTAATAAAATCAACAATTGAGGCTCGGAATAAAAATCTTATTGAAACCGAAAGTATCTTGAGTCGTTTCCCGAAATACTACAATCGCACCTCTCATCTTATTGTATAAAAATATAATTAACGTTGTCGATCGGAAAACACATAACTATTAGCAAGAACTCTGCTAGATCCTTGTCAACCAACTCTCTCATTTCCCACCTCAGCCCTATGGTGTGAGTAGATTTTAGTATCGATAATGTGCATCACGAGTTCGTACACTGATTGCCGGGCGATTTGAGTGCCAGTCAGTTCAAAGGCACCAGAACATATCGTTTACGATTTCACTCCGTGTACGATATAATGACATCATACTCGTTATGAGTTCGAAAATAAAAACGTTTTAAATATTTCACGCGTAGGTGGTGGTGGTGGTCTTGTAACTGAAATATATCGCGCGCAAATGTGAACGAATTTCTATGGATAATTCAGCATCATTCGATGCGATGGAGATTCGCGTTGAACAGGAGACAATACGTGAATTACATCTACATGGGACGATCCCATTGTAGGTCCCGAACAAAGTTCTTGCTGGTGAACTTACAAGAATATTATCATAATACAATCGATTGAAATGCCGCAAAAATATTGTATTCCGGTGCGAATTGTTCATTTCGATAACTTCCGGCTGACGCGTTTCCGTTTCAGGAATATCCGACCAGCGCAGAACCTGGCCGTGTCCATAGTGGCCATGGGCGAGGGTTGGCACAATTACCACCACGTGTTCCCGTCCGACTACAGGGCTGCCGAGCTGGGCACGTACGCGCTCAACACGACCACCATGTGGCTGGACTTGTTCGCCCGGCTGGGATGGGCATACGACCTGAAGACGCCGTCGGAGGAGCTGGTGCGACAGGTGGCGGTCAACCAAGGCGACGGCACGTGGAAGCATCACAACCGGTCGGAAGCGGACGCACGACGGTACTACAAGACATCATGATACCCTCCGATGGCCACCATCATATTATGAAAAGCACGTGATTATCAATTTTTTTTTTCTCTTTATTACATATTTTTAGTTCGACTCTTAGAGTTTTGGACTAGGGATCGTAACATTTGTCAATATCTACATGCAAATAGTAACTAAAGACGATAAACGTATAATGTACGTTTTTTTTTTTCTTAGGGAGGGCTTTGGGAACCGTATTCGTTAACCCTCCGTGTAGGCTTTATTGGTTTGTAGGTTTATTTTTTTAAGTTAGAGGAATTCAGAGTGACGGTGGCATACCGTTTCATCATACCATGCCACAGCAGGTAACGTGTTTCCTTTCAAAACTGCTCTACTCAACGAGAAAACTATAATAGTATTATGAACGTGGTAAAATATTATTTTTATATCTAACAGTATAGTTTATTTTATTTATGTTGCCTACAAAATATACCGGTTTTATAACCACGAAATAATTTTGTGCGAGAACACGTCATCTTCTCCAGCGACTTCCAAAGAGGCAGTGTATAACTCGATGTATACAAACACTTATTGGTTTGCTGTGCTAGCTCTGGGGTTTGATTTGGCTCATGAGTGTAATTATTAACAAAAGTTTTTCACAAACAAGCCAGAATTGTTTGGTCTTGAGACTCTTTTGACCTAATGTCGTGTGTAATTTGTTTTTGTGCTCACAAACAATGTAATATTACAGAGATTATAAAAACAGTAGTATATCGTACATTTCGGACAGATATAGGAGTATTATGCTGGTTGGAAACTAAAAACTAAATTGCTTTTTATGTTAAATTTTTAGTTTTTGATACAAATATTAAGATAATGAACACCGGTGCAACATGATTGTGCCCGCTTTACCTTTGTATACGAGAAAAACGCAATTACGCCTGTGTTATCTTTTTGCCTGAAAACATTTTGTGAATTTAATATTTCAGAATCATTTTATTTAGGTACCCTTTGTTTGAATTTTATTTTATTGATTTTAACGCATTTGTTATTTTGTTCAACAGGATGCATGAAATAAATCACGAGAATTCAATACCGATCAATGTATTACTTCGCCGGTATAATTTATGAATCACTGTTGACCGTCGGACCCGTCTGAAATCAAATGACATCAATAGTACGTTCTTGATGGATTCTCCTAATTTTTAGTATTTTATTTTGTATAATTATTGTTTTTAATTTACGTTTATTTGTATCTTGTATTTAATATTTAGTTTTGATTGTAGTGCAATGGAAACTCAAAATTTATTATTGATTGATCAATTGTTGTACGATTTATTTATGTATTATTATATTTGTTTAATAAAACGTTTTATGAATATAAAAATTTCTCATAATTGGCGGGTGATAAACATATTAATATAATATAAGATAAATCAAATACAACGAGTCCAGTATTTTATCGTGACATCCGATATTCAACATTTTTAAGACAAAAATGTATACTTACAATTTTTTGCTCACTTCGTAGTAAAAGCTTGTAAGTAAGAATTATTATAAACTAAATATGAAACATATTTCAAGTTTAATGTTTAATATAAATTTGATAAATTAGATCACAAATTGTACATCCAAATTATCATTAAGGAAATAAATTATTTTTACTTATAAACTAAATATTATACTGATGATAAATTATTAGATTGAAATATTCTTAATGTGTTAATCTATATTGAAAACTGAAAAATAAAAACATTTTATACATAATATATGGAAACCTCAAAAACAACTTTAGAATTAACTTACTGACAGTTTGAGAGTTAACCAAACTATCATCTTCATATCTGTACATTACTGAAACAGTTTTATTTAATTGCTTAATCAATACTTATCAATAATTATAAATTTTTTTTTTAATTGAATATAAATTAGAAACAGAAAATTACTCGTACATAAGTAGCAAAAAAAAAAAAAATTGATTAAATACTATTGTTTTTTTGTTTTTTTGTAATGCGAATGTATATTTTAATACTGAATATATTATAAATTATAATATATGAATATACCGATTTTACAGCTAATGTAGCATAAAAAATACCATTTTTTTTTATGATATTAATCAAAAACCAATTAAATTGTTCCTAATAGTTTTATAAGCACATTTCTAAGCTGAAGATAGAGAGGGAGAGAATTTTATAGACTATAACCAACATGTTTCTATCTAGTTTTTTGTCATTGAAGAACACTCGATTCACCACAAGACCAATGACTTTTGTCGATCATTTACATAACACTAAACGTTGAATTTTATAGTCGTTTTAAATCCGGAAACCGATAACTGCCCTTAATATTATGCCGATCTAATTGTCATGTCGACATTATTATTATGATGTATTCATTAAGGTGTTAAATATTTGAATGCAATACGTCAATAAATTGATAAATTGTTAAATTACAAATTAAAGATACCTACCAGATGTTTTTAAAGTGTCTATAATAACTCCGATGCATAAAAAATATCCTATCTCAGTTCTCAATAAATGCAGTCACCCAATATCAGTTATCTCAAATATTTGTAAAAATGTTTGAAAAAATCATAAAAACAAAACTAATGTTCTTCCTATATTCATAAAATCTACTTTTTAAATACTAATTCGATTTTAGACTTAGTAAAAGCATTTATCTATACTACGCTTCTATACCGTAAATCATGAAAAAATTCCAAGTAAAGTATACAGGATTTAAGTGTAACTGGATCGGCTCTATTCCTTCTGAAATCCTACATGGAAAATAAAAAACCAATAATAATAATAATAAACAGTGTTATTTCTACAGTATAATAATGTGGTGTACCACATTATTTCCAGTTATTTTTAAAATTAATTTAAATTACATAAATTTATTTAAGTTAAAACTTAAAGCCATTTGTTAGTCTTATGCCAGCGGTCTTAATTTGTATTGGTAGCTCATTGAATGAAGTAATTAAAAACATCAAGGTCGATCTAAAATCTATTTATAGTTGATTAAGTGATAATAGCCCTAAATCTCCATAAATTGACCATTTTAATATAACTGCGTGAATAGATATTACCAGTTATACATTATATAAAAATTCACGAAACAAATTATAATACAATAATTGACCATTGCGATTTTAATTTGGTTAGCATTGTCAAAAACTGTTGGTACTTCGACATCGAAATGTGCTCTGATATAAAATGAATAGGTGCAACAGATTACATACGTTTTCAATAAATTAGCACAGATAATGTAGATAGTTAAAGAATTACGTGAGATATTATCTCTTAGAAAAATGATTTGAAGCTAGAATATCATACGGTAATACGGTGTTATTGGGTGAGATAGAGCTTATAATAATGATCTACCAAAAATACCAAAATACAATAGTTAAAGCCAAAAATAAAAAAATAAAGAACCGGACGGGAACTCACTTTGCTGTGCAGTAGGGGGAGGAGTGGACATCGTACATAGGTAAGATAATTATAATGGATTTGTTAAATTTGAATTTTGATAGGTCATTGTATACAAAAAACGATTCCGAAGGGAGATTTGTTATTATTCAAAAGTACAAGTCAAGAAACTAGAAACTTTTTCCGGTTGTTAACGTTGACATTTTCTTTAAATAATTTTTTTTTCAAAATACTTTACTTACTTTTAAGCAATATATATAGTTGTTTCAAATATTCGATTTATTGTTCTTTTTTTTTTTATAACTGTTGCCAAAAATTATTCGTTGGAACAAAATACTTGGAAATTTGATAGAAGATCCCACAGAAGTGTTCTTACTATCATTCAATAATTATTAAAATTCATCGGCACAGTTATTTTTTATAAGTGAGTGAAGTACAAATACTGACATAATATTACAATTTCAATTTAACATAATATTATATATATAAACCTATTCTAGATAAATAAATACTAGACTAATAAATCATCTCCGTTCAAAATCGTTTTTCGTATGCAATGATACTTAGAATTTCATTCAGATTTAATACATCCATTATAATAATTAATAAGTAATAATCAATCTTATAAACGAGGACTACTTCACCCCCTACTTTACAGTAGAGCGAGTCTCCGTCCGGTTCTTTTTTATTCATTCGTATCTGTATTATTTAGAATGCCTGTAAACTAAGATAACCCTGGGCCTGCACACGAATTTTCTCAGTGAGGCTCAGTAATCTTTTTGATATTAATTTAAATAAAAAAATAAATAATCACTATTCTAATAATCTCGAGGTTTTTAAACTGCTACACTATAATAATTTATAAGCGTATACACTCTCTAATAGTCAAAACATTTTACTTTTAATTTTCATGCACTTTACAACCTGCTGCGAGATATTGTTTCCATAATTAAATATTATTTTTTATATCCTCGGCGTTGTTTCAATAATCTCAATTATGATTTATCGGTTGAAATGTATTCGATATAAAGTTTTGAGAACCATTTAATTTTAAATGACGACGTATTTTCCATTCGAAACATTTCCTCTCGTTCGATGTATATTTTTTTTCTCGTTTTTATTTCATATATATTAATATTATGTATTCAGTTTGTTATTTATTTTACGTTTTTAATAACATGCGCGTACTTCCAGTTTTAATATAAGTTTCACATTGGACGAAAACATATGTAAATCGCAAGAGTTTAGGGAGAGCCGGATAAAAGACATTTACATTCGATCACAAATGCACAGCAAATTCTAGTCTCAAATCGGTATGTTTTTATTTTACTTATCCGTTCAGTATTTATAGCCAATATCTGTCCAGCATTGGATGAACGTATTTTATAACTGTTCTTTCTCCGCGAACAATGGGTTATTTCAATCCGTAAAAATAAGTTTAGAACAAATATATTCCATTATAATATACTACTGTAAGTCGCACATCAGCATATATATTATAATACAGAGTGGATTTTTTTTTTTTCTTAATATCTCACCCTGCAATTTCTCCCTCACACCTATTTCGCCTACGCTTGGACATCATGTTTTATTCAATGTAATAATGTCGATTGTAATATTATATTCCTTGAAGTACATTTTATAAATAATTTATCTTTTGAAGAATAGTATATCGTTTTGAATAAATTAAGACATATTATTTTATTTTAAGGACTGTGACAAGTAAATATGAAATTATATCGTTTAATACCCTTCGTAAATAATATGGTTACGAAACCGACTATTATAATATTTTTTGTATTTATTAATTAGTTTTTTGGTTAGTCAACAAAAATGTTTACTGTTTACTAAGTTACAAATTTAGTTTGCGACAACCAATAGTTAATCAAAAAGTCTTTCATACAATATTTTTGTGTTTTTTATTGATTTTTTTACATATATTTTACTTTTAGTTGGAGCTTACGATCTATTGATTTTATTATGGTGAATTTTTTATGCCGAGAAATTTTCTAAAGAAATTTTAGTAAAATTATACAGTGATGAATTAAAGTCATCACTGTATAATACACATACTTAAAAGTTATAAGATTGTAGTGCAGTATGGTTAAGAGTTGTGTACCTTCGTTCATTTGTTTGTAAATAGACTCTGGTATCGGCCTGTACCATTATACGCACAAATTGTATATATTTAGGGACTTAGGGAAGGAATGGTAACCTTTTCGTATCAAAAAGCAATTTGTCCAAAAAGTTAAAAAATCATAATAAGCCGCATTGGTGTGAACAATCGTTTTTTTTAACTCATCATTTACCTACCCCTTTTATTAAATTTAGTTCAACGCCCTGGTATAATAATAATTATATTAGAATATTGTTATTAATTATATTGTAAAGGACGCATTTTAAAGAAATGTGTTGATTATTTATTATTATTATAATTTTATAAATTTATTATAAAGAAAAAAAACTTGATATTGAAGCATATGCTTAAAAACCACAGGTTGCTGACCCCTGCTGTAAATTTAAGATGGTTATCCACCTCGAATCAATAATAATATTACTCTCTTTGGTACTCGTTATTTCATTAGAACCGTTCGTTTCAACATAATCGTCGATCCGCGTATATTTTACACATCCCTCATCGGTCTCCATGGAATAGCCAACTTTATGATTTATCGTACGTTAGCGGATTATTGTTTCCTGTTTTACTTGAACGTTTTGCAGCTATCAGGTAAGTTCTATAATGTAACATAACCAAATGCTAAAGCTGCAGGGTCCAGCTTTGACTTGAATTTGAAACATTCGAATATTTTTGACCAAATGGAAAATGGCTGGTCCGGTTTTATACCGAGGTTCGCAAACTATTGGTATTACTATACGCGTTTTCGCGTTGTTTAAGTGTTCCGTTGCTTTGGCTAGTGATAGAAAACTTATCACGAGCAAAACTATCTCGGGGTGCTTCACTCGATCCGCTCGAACTTTCTATCTTATTGCGCTGCCTTTGATGGATTCCGAAGCATTAAGAAGTATTACAAGAACTAATCGTGTACGACCGTTGGATTTGCGTCAAGTCATGCAAGTGCAGAAATGGAGAGGGATTGTGTATGTTAAAATTTGTATCTGGTATAGACACACAGGTGCGATAATGTGTGCCGACGATAAATAAGAATAATTTTATTTAAATGATATTTTTTAAAACCATGATACGTCAATCACAATATTTTATTTTCAAATAAACATTATTTTCATACTAACATTAGGATCCAGTGGGATCCCACAGGTCCTGCAGTATCTCACTAAACAAAATTTTACTTTTTATGTATTAATGGTTAGTATAGGTACTTACATTGATGTTGTAAAACTAACTAGGGTCGTATAATAGAAGTTATATTTATCAAAAACGAATATCACAAATAAACATAATTTAGCACACTTTATACTATGTTTTAATTATGCAGTCATGACTCATAATAGGTTGATATTTAAAAAAAAATTCTCCTTTATTCATTTTGAACGGCCCATCCGCACCTTATGTTCGTGGTCTTTTCGATAAATTGTGTTTTGCTTGGTAAATTATAAGCTATGATTAATTCAATAGCAATAGCCAATAATAAATCATACAAAATAAACTAATTCAACTAACTAAAGTAATAACTAATGTATATAGTGTATATATGTATAATGTATAACTAATGTATACTAAAATAACGTTGCAAAACTGGATTAACTATTTGTTTATTACTCGGGTTACAAGGACAACATACTGTTACAAAATATTGTTTATGTATTTATGAAAATATTTAAATAAAACTGATTATTTTTTCATTACAAAAACATACCAACCCCATGCAACACATTGTTGCAACACATGCATATACAATTTGTGAACATATTAAAAATTAAAAATAATAATTTATAAAAGCTTGGCATTGTAAATTTCACAAATACAAATATGCTTACGTTCACGGTATTAATTTATAATTATTCTATAGTTTGTGACTGCTATGTTATGGAATGTTAGAATATTAACGTAGAAAATATAGAATGTTACATTTGGAAAAAAGACTGTACACTATAGATTATTATAATATATGAAATATCTATGTTTTAAAAGACAGTGCAAAACTACTATTATGGTATAATGGTATAATTATACATAATATAAAATATATAATACGCATATAATATTGATGTTAATCATGTAATTTGAGTTTTTTTTTGTTTTTTCAGCTTCATTGAATAATATAAGATTGATTCCGCTAAAGGAGATTATTTGCACTATATTATAAATTTTTATATTCATATTGTATTATAAACATACTTTTATTCCTTCATGTTTATTTTATTGTTAATAGTTAATTTAGTCAACTATTTTTTTTTTGTCGCAAAATATTAGACTTACGTTATATGTTTGAATACACACGTGTATATTTCATGTTTACATGTGAAATTGTCTGTTTACACTTTGAACTAGGTCACACCAAGGTATTTGCCTATTAAATACGGTTCCTTCGCCAAACAAGGCGGAACGCATTGTATTATACAGGGTGTTTCAAAATGATTCATCCGATTTCAAAAAATCATATTTATTGTAAAATTTGATTAATCATGATAGAATAAATTTTACATTTTAATGGATTATTTTAAGTTTTAGGTATAATTCTTATAAATGTTTACTGTGACCCCCCCCCTTACTTGCACGACACACATCTAAACGAAAAGCAAATTTCTCATAAACCTATTGAAGCATGTCGACTGTAACCAAGTTGATGGTGTCTGTAAAGCGACTTTTTAATTCGTCAAGATCTTTTGGAAGGGGAGGTATATAAACAATGCTTTTTAATTTTCATATAACCCCAGAGAAAAAAATCATAGAGTTTAAGATCCGGCGAACGCATTAGTGTCATTAGCACTACAGCGACCGATCCATTGCTGTGGTATAGCTGATCGTTTAGAAATTTACGCCACATGACGAATAAACTGCACATTATCGCGACTTATCGGCAATCGATAAAAACTCGATAACCCCACCTTTCAGATGGTTGGTGCTTCGTTTATCTCAAATTACAGGAACAGTATTTATAGTCTACTAAAATCGGATGAATCATTTTGGAACGCCCTGTATAGTGTCGCGTTGACCACTATTAGCCGGGTCACCGGAAAACAAACGGACAATATCACTTATTGAAGTCGCTGCAAAAACCAAAAAGAAATAAATCGGTTGAGAAATATCTATTATAATGGTTTCCACGTACACTATTTAAGTGAGTAGAGTATTACCTTAATTAATATTAATGTATTTTATGTAACTCCAAATTACACTTCCGAGTCGAATTCGATAGTCCACAATTACATCATTTTATTATCGTTGAAAAATATGGAAAACAATATAATTACTATGAGACAAAATGATCACTGAAGTCTAGACAACATTTTAGAAATGAAGACATTTTAATTTAAATTTTTTTCATAAAATTTCGATGATACCATTTAAAAAAGAATTGATAATTGAATGTAAAGTTACTGATAAATGTCTTTTACCGATAAATGAAAAAAGTTTATGGGTTTTTGAATAATATATTTTGACAAAACGACAAAAATCAGGAAAAACTCTAATAATATTGTTGTTAAAAATTCATACAACTTATTAATACTTAAGGGTTGACAAAGATTTCATTAGAATTATCTTTGTAGCGATTAAAAATATTTTATATGAAAGTCATAAAGAAGTTATATAAACTCTAATGAATACAATTTTTACAATATAGGGGAATAATGATAATTTAATGAAATTCAATTATAAGATATTAGTTATTTGGTTGTTATTCTATAAATATTAATCACAGTGACTCGAAACTTTTACTAAGTAGGTTATATTATTATATTGGCATTTTATAAACATTTCATAATTTTTTAAAGAATTTGTAAATATTTTAAAGATATTTTTGCTTTATCTCTGTATGAAAGTATCTACTTTATTAAAACATTTGGTTCTACTAACATTAAACGTTAAACATTCAAAAAAACTAAGACTAATTGCAATTGAAATATTCTTATATTAATAAATAATTTATGTTATAGGCCTATAATAATCAAAAATGTTAAATTTATTATGAAATTTATTTATTTTTCTACTAATAATTTAATTTAACGCTGTCTTTTAAGCTAGGTAGTGTTAATATTTCAGACACTACAAAATATTATACCAATAACTATTGAGTATCGTTATAAGTTTTTTAACAAATTTTTCATGAGTAGTTTTAATTTTGAAAATAATAGTATTATGATAATTTAAAATTGCAGATAATTAATAATTAATTATCGAATGCAGTGATTTTTTTTCTTATTGTATTCAAAATATTAATTTAACACTGACTTGATTCGTTCGTCCTATTTTTCATTTTACTATCAAAAGTCTTAAAAAAACTATTTGTGTAAATTAGTATATCATGTCCGTGAATAAAATGGCGTTAGCGTTATGCATAATAAAAATCACACTGTTATTATAATTATTTTTATGGATAATTACACGATAATTCCGGTGAAACGGTGTAATCTATTATTCAAATTATATTTAAATGTCGATGACGGACGTCGTTAAAATAAAAAACAAATGTGCTCAGAACATAATATATTTTCTTCATGTGCTGTATTTACATTATTTCCCATCGATAATAGTTCCACTGCACAGTAAATAAAATAATCTCTTATATCACAAAATCAACAAAACAATAACATATGTATGTTATAATAATTGTTTTGCATAAACAATTATCCGCAAAAATATTTTATTGTACACTTAACACTTATGCTACATGATTAACCTTCAAGAAATCTTAAAAATCGATTTATTTACCTCTTCAAACGTAATTTTTAATTAAAATATGTTTGTACAAAATAAATGCTATCAAAACAGTCAGTGTAAACATCCTACATCATGTATATATATTATTGTTGATAATTTGTCAAATTTGGAGAACTCGTGAAGATGTTTTACCGTGTGGATAATATTTGCTTATTTCAGTTAAATTGTTCATGTAAAAAAATATTACAATCTAAACATTAGAAGACGAAAAAAACCCTCATTGCATTTAAAATAATAAAATAATAAATTATAAAAATGTTTTCATTCGTTTTAGATTTCATCAGTATTAATCTGCACCAGAAACGCGAAATTATAAACAAATATTTAACAGAGAATTTCGCAGAGAAAAACGATTTTATTACATCCAGTACTGTTTACTAGTTTGATATAATAATAATAGTGTAACGTTTAGAACGAGTAAATATTTACAAATATATCGTGGATGTATATGATGTGGATGATATATATATTCTATTATTCGCATCATTATTTGGGAAATAATAAAACCTTTACGGATATTCTATTCGAGCTTTATTTCTATATATAACCATAATAGATCCTTTGCTTATCATACAGTTAAAATTTTTAATAAAAAGTAAAAATAAATAAAAATAAAAATTGAAAATATCAATGTTAAAATACTATGAATACTTAAAAAACATCATTGTGCTAGGCTTAATTCAAACGTCGATACTTATGGAGATGTATCCAGCTATGTCATCATAAATTCGGATTGATAAATTTCGAGCAACTTACTATCTTGGACTATAAATAATAATTAAACATAAATGTTCCGAAACATTGAGATATAGCAATAAGTCTTAATAAAATCGAAAATATCTCATTATAAATAGGTACTTTGTACTTCAAGTGTGGTCATTATTTACCATGTTGACATACACTGGTGACTGTTAAACTGTTTATATTCACCGACTACGATCATACATTTTAATATTATATACGTCTTATACGAAAATAGTTGAAAGTATTATACTCTATGCAGATACATCAACTAATCAACTTATGCAGATGTCTTGTGGCTACTGAAGTCAGTCGACATCGATTTATTTTACAGGGTTTTAGTTCGATCAGGTACTGCAAGGTAGGTACGAGGATACGAGAAAGCTATAGACAATTTTTTTTGACATGCGTAGGTATTCAAAATAAACGATTTTCAAAGACAGCATGTATTTACATAATTTATAACATTCAAATCAATAGAATGGCTAATTATAGATAACAATGAACGGTATATATAAATATGATAATAATTTATTATATCAATCTCGTAGCTACAACAACGTATTTTGCAATCACTATAGTACATCACAATTTGCAGCCTTTGATATTATAACATTTTTTTTTAATTTGATTCTTGTCTATCTGTATCGCTTTTTATCTATTGACTGAATAGTCTGTATATTTTTCAAAATCTTTGCAAGCTTTTGAACAGGGGTAATATGGAGAAAGAATCATTAATTCCATTTACTTTTACACCAAGAAATAACCTCATAACTCCATACGAGGTGGATGCGACGTCAAGCGATTGCAGTGATTTTGTATTCAGTGATTTCAGTGATTTTATGGTTAATGACGATTCAAACAGTGATAGGCCTCTTTCTGCAAAACATTTAGTAAACACATTAAACACGGAGCAAGCCAACCACACGCATGTGATTCAAAAAACTCAAAACCCGTCATTGGTTATCGCAGAAAGTGGTGAGAAGTCGCATCGCACTTTGAATGTCGTGATGAATAAGCCAAATAACCACGGTACTCTTCGAAGCGAGCCTGACGACGTGCAAAAATTGACTTCACCAAATAAATCCCATGGGCCCATCGGAGGTTTTAAGAAGCGTGAACAAGTATTACCACCGTCGTTCTTCAACAAGGCCGTAGACAAATCGATAGCGACCGAATTTCAAAGACTAACCACCGTACAGTCGAAACCGTCAGTGATGTGCACGGAAATCAACAAGTCGTCGCGTCGCACAGCGCAGGTCACGGCGAAAAACCTGTCAAGTGACGATATCGAAAAGACGTCACCGAAAAAATGTATCGTGCGTAACATTTGCGGGACCTCGGGGCGTTCGAAGGTACAGGAACCGAGTCCGCGGGCGACTGTCATCACGGATAACTGCCGGCGAGCGCTAAACGCAGACGAGTCGAACAAAGTGAAAGAAAGAAAACGAACGAGGCGAAAAGAACTATTTAACCTATGTGACGTGGGCAGCACTACGAACCACCCGAGCGATAAGCCGGGCGTCGTAAAAACGTTGTCGTTGCCAAATACATCTGCTGCTGCTGCTGCTGGAAACGTTGGACGCACTGTCGGATGTCCGAAAAGGAGTTTACCACCATCGTCGATCGTCAACGACGAATCGAAGGTTATCACGCAGCAAAATGCCACCGCGATACGGCCTAAACCGTCGGCGATACGAACGCAGGATGGTGACGAATCGTTTGGCCGCAACGCACACGTCGAAATGCCGAGTAATCGTGCTCCTCGTAACGTATCAGGTGACTTGACGATGTTGCCGAAGATACGTCTATTGCGCCACAACGATGATTCCGTCGTGTGCAGTAGGAAAACGTACGAGGTGTCGCCGCCCAGCCCACTGCCGATGGTCAACTCGAGGAAAACGTCGTCAACCGCAGCGGTGAGCGCTTCACGAAGTCATTACGGACAGTTGGATGCGGTGAACGCGTGGGTCGAAGATTCGATGAAAGCAATGGCCGGTGGGGTGGTGCGAAATTCCCGTGTTCCTTGCGGCGGTGGCGGCGGGTCGGATGACTTAGAAATGTCGCCATCGCCTCTCCGCACTCGTCAGAATAATTCACTCGGCGACTTCGACGAGGCGGCACGAGGCGGTATGGAAAAACCTACGTTGTCCGTTATCGACGTTTTACCGTCAAACAAGCGGGAAGCTAAGAAAATCATTGCGCGAGGAAAAAAGAGCGCGGCGAGAAATTATTATAATATCAACCAATCCCGGAATGTTGCGAGAAAAAAACATTGTTCTCAGGTCTCTCCGGGCGATTTGTGTGACGCGAGAACGGGAATCCTGCCGGAAGTGCGGCCGCCACTGTATTCCGATAGAAAAAATAAGATACGGCTAATCAATTATGCGTACGCCGAACCTAAAACCCTCCGGCAAGTACCGACGCGTCCGGGACTGCTAAAGGCGTCCTCCTATATCAACCGGATGGCAAAAGAACGAGAAACGTTACGAATCAATAAAATTTTAAAGAACAAACTGTTGAAAGCGTGTAGGACTACCTTGCGAAGAATCTGATGACACGCATGTCTGTTACATGTGATTATTCATTATACCGTTATAACCGATCATTGAAAACGATATTTTGTAATTTGTTATAAATTAATATGAACGGCCACTGTGGAATAAAAACCAATACTTAGATGCCCGAAAATCTCATTTATAAAAACTAAACAATTCTAAATTGAATGAATAATTACTTTTCAGTGAAACATTTTGAGGAGCAATTTAAGATTTGAGATTAGTTAGTTGACTATTAAATGAGTTAAAGCAGTTCGATTAGAAATGGTTATTAAACAATTTAAATTTTTATGCTCAAATATAATTGATTTTTTCGGTCAAATAGTTTAATTATATTTGTTTTTCAGGATTTACACTTATTATATTGATTCACATGGAATTGTAATAATAAAAAATTTACCATCACCTCTACTTATAGCAATAATACAACATTTAACTCAAAAACCCATCATTTCTATTATTTTTTTGCCTTTAAGAAGTACTAGTAAAAAGAACGAATTATTATAAATATAAATTTTTTGTGTTAAATGTGATATTAATAATATAAATGGAGGAGAGGGTGATCATTTTTATTAAATTTTAAATTATTCGAAAGGTTAGCATTTCTAATCAAACTAATTTAACTAACTTAATAATTAACTAATCGATCTCAAATTTGAAATTTATCTACAAAATGTTCCAATTAAAAATAATTATTAAACAAATTAAGTATTTTGTATGTTTCATATAATTGTGCCACGTGGAGTAAATTTGTCAAGTAGCACAATAATATAAAATAATAATTAATATTAAAATCAAAATCACTAATAAAGATATATGTATTTATTAGAATAATTAATTTAAAATGTTAATTATTATGTAAAATATATTTATACACCTAATAGTAGTAATAATGACATTTTAATTTACACATCACTACGTGATTCCACGGTTCATCACGTTAAAATATGCGTGTTTTGATGCATTAAAAACTAGGTTCTTTCTCACATATTATATGTTTAAAACTTATTAGAAATACAATATGCGTTATGTTTTGCAGTGTTAGCGATTCGTGATATAAATAGTATATGCTTATAATATACGCGCGTTGAACTTTACGCGTGAACAATAAAGAAACGTATTGTTATCATTCGGTTGAATGAATGCATATATAATATCTGTTCATGCATATATACATGACAGCGTGTAAGTCCTATTATTATTATAATGATAATAATAGTAAAAGTAATAGTAATAATAATATATTAGTTTAATAATTATTACTTATAATTAGTTTTGAGTTTTTCGTTATTTCGTTTTGCATTATGCTATGGCTAGAGCTTGAATGTTAATGACTACATTTTATTAAAATATGCAATTACATACTTTAAAATGTATTAAATATACTTATTTTTCAATAAATATATTCAAAATATAATTCAAAAAAAAAGTAAATATCAATTGAAAATAAAAATTAATTACTTATTACATTACGTGTAAATTATATATAGTACAAAATACCCACATAGAAAGATATAAAATATAAATAAAGTAGATATTATATCAAAATTAAATTCACAGTATTTTTAGTATCAGAAGTTATTGCACTGTACAACTGTTGATTTTGAAAACAGAAAACGACTGCTCCACGTTTACAGAATTTATCGGCGCGTACTAAAAGACTATAAAGTTAACCATATCATTGATTTATATAACTTCAGAAAATTTATCAATCTTTTCAATTTAATCGCCGCGTAGAAACATTATAATTGTATTTTCATTCGTGTATGAATCTACGTACCGGTTTAATTACATGCATGCTGAAACTTATACGTACATCGGTACGTAGATACATATTATTGTAAGTACATATTATATAACTGCTTATCTGGTATATGATTCGTGCGGAACTTATCGAACCTCAATAAAATGAGATCGTTTTAGCATGCAGTTAATAGGATCCACGGGACAGTTGCAGTTTGCCGGATGTTCATCACCCAAACCCGCG
The DNA here is from genome assembly GCA_025469195.1 of Chaitophorus viminalis. Classification (NCBI taxonomy): domain Eukaryota; kingdom Metazoa; phylum Arthropoda; class Insecta; order Hemiptera; family Aphididae; genus Chaitophorus; species Chaitophorus viminalis. Next base: position 180,649 of record JAIPRK010000198.1, read on the forward strand.
AAAAACGCATTATTATCTTATTGCCGGGCACTCGCAATATACCAGATTTACCGTTTACAGCAGTCATTGTTGCGGATATTAATATTAATATAATATTATAACACTACGCGTCGAGAATAATACAATCACGCGTTATCCCTTTGTCCCGGGGACGCACGTAAGCCTGAAGTGTAATATTATATGTTTCCGAGTACAATAATATCCTTGGGAACGAAATACAAACACATACATAGTTTTTACATTAAACTGATTTTGTTTTGTAATAGATAATAGTTTTGCACTATTATTAAATGTAATAGGAATGTGTGCCAACCGACAACCGACGACTGTCGTAGCCGCTGTTGGTCAAGATTATTATTATTTGTTTGGCAAAATGTATGAAGTCTTGTACAAATTGTATATAGTAATGTAAACTTAGTACACTATATTTGCTACGAAACGTTCACGTGGTACATGTGTGTTCAAGTCCCAAGTATAGTTCTAGTGAAATGTTCTCTAAAAAAGCATTTTATATACATTATTATTATAATGTTCGAAATATTAAAATTTTTTTGAAACATTTTTTGAAACAAAAAAATCCAATAACATAAATAGATAAACGATTGTTTATTAAGAACAAATTATTATATCTTATTTATTTTATATCTACTTTACAGTTAATGTGAAAGACTGATCCCCTCTGCTGACAAGTTATTTTTGTAACAGAGTAATTATTATAAGACTATTATTGAACTTAGTGGTTATACCTGTTCGGCAGTTCGAGAGTGTACTTGAGTTATAAAACTAAAAAGGAAACAAATGAAAAAAAAAACAAGTAATCTATTAATATAGAAAAATATTAATTTAATTAAAAAAACTATATTGTGCAGAAATGTATATTAAAATATATCTAATGTTCGCATAATAATCCGAAAACATACTTTTTTCGAATATTTATACCGCTTATTTTAAGGAACAACAGCATTTGAGTATACCAAATTTGAATATATCATGACGAACTTTAATGGTTGTGGTTAATGATTATTTTAATGAAGCGACAAAAAATTAATAATAATAATATATTTAATGTCAAAACAATATTTTATAATACATCATATACATTATATGTACATCATTCAGTTCTTTGAAATCACAATAACGTACAAACAAAATTGATAAATAAAGAGAACGAACGAAAAAAGAAAAACAATAATAGAATTTCGTTAAAAATCTACTTAAAAAAAAAACATACGTCCAGTATTCTATAATATCTTATAAATATAATATATATGAGTATATAAAAAATATATAAACTAGGATAACGATTTAGAATATTTGCGTATAGATTGTGGATGATATCATATATCCACATAATAGTTTAAAACCGAATCAATAATGCAATAATAATAAAATTTAAAATCATAAAATTATAAAAAAGTTTAGTTGAGGAATTCTGCGACTCGTTTGTCGTCCTCACCCATGTCTTCGTCACCCCATCCCCAAAACTCTACCTGATGGGGATTGTGATGCTGATTGTTGTTGTAGTTCTTGGTGCCATCGCCCGTCCTCCGGGACCGTTTTTCCACTAAGCTCGCGTTCGCCGTCTTTAGGTTGTACGCCAACCCCAGTCGCGCGCAAAAGTCGATGAACGCCGTGCTCAGGTTCAGTCGGTAGTTTCCCAACTCGGCCGCCTTGTAGTCCCAGGGGAACGCGTGATGGTAATTGTGCCATCCTTCGCCAAACGCCAGTAACGCCACAGTGGCGTTCTCCGTGGGCGAGATGTTCCTGGAAACGCACTTGATATAAGTCATAATAATAACATGTGCATGGTAATATTACGACACTACGATTAGTATCGGTCCAAAATAGATTTTTGAAATAGTTATTATTTAACCATAATTAAAGCCTTAATTTAATAAGACTTATTAAGATAAACACCAGTACTGATTCAAGAACAGAATAATTTGTACACATTACAATAAAACAGCAAACAAAGATTTAATAAATTACATAGCTCATCATAATATAAAATGCATATTTAAAAAAGAACCGAACAAAGACTAGCTCTGCTGTACAGTGGGAGGTAGAGTGGACCTCGTTCACGGTATAGGTCATTAAGAATGAGTAAAGACTCATTATAATAAATGTGTTAAATTTGAATTCAATGATAGGTATCGTTGTTTACGAAAAACAATTCTGAACGGAGATGATTTGTTATTTATTTGGTTATATTATCCTAAGATATCATTAATTGTTTATTATCTGTTGCATAAGATGGACACCGAGCAAATAGTCGTTGGATTACGAGTTATTTATCGATTGATAATATAGCGATAACAGTTGGTTTTAACACCTTAATTTAGCTTATCTAATTACCTATTTGTATAATGATTATTTACAATATTCACCGCTCTTAAATGTTTTTTTATAATATAAAAATGCATCTTCACTCCTCAGTATATCAATAGTTTTATTAATTGTTATAATAAGTTAATGGAGTTTGTCTAAAAAAATAAGCACTGAGCCCACTGGGACACAATATTATTGTTCTTTGTTACAATATTGTAACTCGAATGTATCATGCATTATTATATATGTATACAGACATACAGTATACTTGTATTAAACCATATATTCTTAAAAGATAAAAGTTTAAACGCTAACGAGCAGAGCCATCCTCCAAAAGAAATGAATGACCACAGTTAACATTTTAGTTTCACCAATATTTTATTGGTAAAATAAGTTTCATTACGAAACATCTCGCCAAGTAATATCACCCAATTTTTTAACAATAGGTTAAATAATTTAACTGTGCAAAGTCAAGATGACTCGTTTTGCTGAGAATTTATTTTACGGTCCGTCGGTCTGTAATAATTTATTAATAGTTCTCTAACATAATAATTATATGGTTATGGGTACTAACTTGTCGTATGGTTTTGTACCCCAAATATGTGCTGCACTATTAACCAACCACGTGAAATGTAAAGACATCATGTAACGTATTATTCCAACCACGATGAATGAATACAAAAACCGTTCATTGCATATCCAGTAAGGAATCAATGACGGTATCAGGAATGATATTATGGGTGCTAACCATTTATAATGCCTGAAAAAATGTATAATAATAATAATAATAACATTAACATAAACAAATTACAAATACAAATCAAACATAATATTATTAAGAGGACGCTGCACCACAGATACAAGAGTACCTACCTTTGAATTGTCTCCTTACTTTTATCCCAAAAATATATTTGTTACAAAAATGTTATGAATTACACTTCTAATACAATTTTTACCGTCGAGTTATTTGATATAATTATTTGATAAAATATATAGTACACAAATCTTATAAGTGTAGAGAAAAAAATAAATCTTAACAATAATTAAAAAGTCAAACAGACAATTAATAATCTGAACGTCATTGAAAACTATATTTATTATGTTAAAATTAATATAAGCTTAATAAAAACGGTATTAAAAAATTATTTTTGTGGTTTATATTTTTATGTATTGACACCTTTAAATTACTTCACAGTGTTAGGTTATTAGAATTTCATCTTCTAAAAATGGTATTTTATTTCTAACTTCTTTACGGTGTAATTTTATTACATTGACACTTCTTATAATGATTGTAGTGTTAACTTAAATACTATATAGTATATTTAAAAATATTTGTATGTAGTGAATAAAATTGTGAATTAAATTTGGAATGGAAAGATTCGCACGAGTTAGTTGTACGATAAATGCTATTGCTTTTTTCTGTCCAAATTTCTGGTGGAAATAACGAATCATTTTAAATGAAATAATATATTTGTGCTCTAATAATAGTATAAAAAAAATATTGATTGTCTTTAATTTTTTATGCCTAATATTTTATAATAATATTACTATTAATATTACAGACAATAAGCGAGCGCGCGTTTCTTCAACACTGCCTACTTGTGTGCGATTATAACAGTATTACGTTGGGTAACTGTACATCATCGTGCGTGAGTTCGGCTCAAATAGAGTGTTTGTTGTGCAAAATCAATTATTTTTATTCGCATATGGAGTATAATTATTATGTTTATGAGGTTAGTAGAGTAGCGGCTTGCATAGGTTTTTTATTGCATTTGGAATTTACCGAACAGCACTCGTTGGTACAGGAAATTTGAAAGTGAAATTTGGTTCCGATGTGACCTTCGATCAATCAAACTAGGTATGGTAATTTTGTGAAACAGTATATTACCATACCTACTAGCTAGAAGAAAACCAAATCGAATTGCCCACATAATTATTTCAATTACTCAATTCTGCGTACACGTACGGATGGTAACGTGATATCAATTTCTTATCACCGCACGAGAGTCTTCTTTTTTTTTAATATTATTATTTTTTATCCGATTCACCTTGTGCGTATACATACGAAGGATTGATATAGGTACGTTGGTATGCAAACATAACGGCGTTCCAAAAATAACATTACTTATTTTATTAGCACGATTTATCGTAATTGATTTTTGTCGTTAAATACGTTTGGTGAACATTTTACTATTATAAGTAAATAAATAACATCTGTGCGAGATATTGTGTAAAATATTATAACGCGTACATTTCAAAGAGGAATTTCAGAATTAATTTCTCTGGATGTTTCATACATTTTGAGTATTGAATATAGTTACGTAATCACTTAAACAGTTTTAACAACAATATAAACCGTATAATTACAGCAACTAAATTGTTATTATTATTATTATTTGTTAATAAAACGATTGATCGTAAAAAAGCACCGCTTAAAGTATATGAATAAATTACTTTTAATTCAAAATGCTAAATTTATATTTACAACGTTTTAATTATCGTCAAATAAATGCCGCTGTAGAATTAGTGTTCATGTCAAATGACTTTTGTAGATATTCAAAAGTTATTAATTAGAAAAACTATTTAGGTAAAACGAGAACTCTAAAAACAGACCGTTACAACGCAATGATAGTTATAATTTGATTATTTGCAAAGGGAATACAGTAAAACAGGAAATCAATTTAATTATTAGTAATAAGGATGGTTTGACTGTATGTTATTAACTAAATTCGACTCCTCAATTTGAAAACAGTTGGCCGGTTGGTTTAAAGTGTAAAAAAGTAGTAAATAGTAATTTTTATAAATGTTACACGATGTGCATTTTTTCTGTGATCTTACTTTCGTATGGTTAAATTGCACCAACAATTAATCATTACATCTGTCGTTCAGCCAACTATTACTTTAAATGAGTCATTTTTCGATTTTCTCTGCAGAAATTTCCTGATCTATACTTATAGTCAAAATACGTTTAGACTCAGCGAATATAAAATTTAATGTTTTAAAGTTTGTAGATATTTAGATAGATCAGTAAACAGCTGCGTTTTTTTTTTGTTACTAATCTACTAAGTTTTCTAAACGCTTCCAAAAAACTATTTTTATGTAACTGTTGAAAGCATCATTATTATACACTATTGTTAGTATTTTGTTTCGAAATAACCGAATTAGGATTTTAATATTTTTAGGGTGGCAATATATATAATATGTTTTAAAATTTAAATTCTGATGGCAAATTTTTCCATGGTAAATATTTTAAAATCCAGAACCGAACCGATATTTAACTATTTACATATTTTATACACAATGTATACGAACGGAATATGCAATCGAAGGGGACACCTAATATAATTTCGATGCACCACTCCCATATAAACTTTAAATTTTTATAAATAATTCACCACTTAATAACTGATTGAGTTCGATACCCGGAGTCAAAAAAAAAAAAAAAATGTTTACCTTAGGAAATCGAACATAAATGGTACTATGGTTAGACTAAATAAATGAAAAGCTCGAACAACTTTATGACGCGATGTAAACTAGTGAAACAATATATATTTTTTTCACTAGATCGATATGAATACAACAGTATTGAAAACGCAACATTTGATAGAAACGCTTATTGTCTAGAGACCCGTTGTATATGCGATTTTCGAATACAATTGTTGCACAGCGCTACAAATGCAAACGTGACAAACACGCGATTAGCTCACGCGATAACATTTATTACTGGCTTACTCGCCGATGTCTCGTTGTCCGCAACACGGGAATTTTATCACAACCGCTCACGGATTGTCTATTAGTTTTTTTTAGCAAATTAATAATTTTCTCCAGTATTCTAATCCATGCGCCGCCTGTGGTGCCATGTTACATACGTATATTTTACTTTTCACGACTTGAATGCTTATCGTCCCGCACATCAATTAGTGCGTTTATTACATATATTATATTACGTACATATATGCGTACATGTAATGAGTAATAATAATTGCGCGGTAAACGGTTGTAATTTTCTTCGTGCCGGCGCGTATGCGTGATGCGAGCTAGAGTGTGTTTGAATACTGACGGCGGCGGCGATGCGAACGTGTTAATGCACACGTATGTACACGCGACGGAAACTAGAACGTTATTATTGCATAAGACGCGGGGGGTATCTAATATAACATGTGACCGTATCGATTGAATTCGCAAATTCATCCGTAGTGGATACGATATTATCAGAATGAGCATTTTACATTTATCATACGAATGTTGCGAAATGAAATACAAAAAAAAAAAAATATATTATACAATTTTTATTTTCTATATTTTTGTTATACATTATTTCTTTGCCCCGTCCGTTTGAAAAGACATGCGTGTCGAACCGACGCCAATAATAATAATAATAAGAAGAAAAAATAATAATAATAGTACCTAATATTAACGTACGCATTGCTCAATGCGCACGCTAACGGCGCGGTTTTCGCGAGGTTTTCCAAAAACACTTTATCGATCCGTTATGGGCGAGTGCCGTAGACTGAAGTTGTGGTGGTGGTGGTGGTGGTGGTGGTGGTGTAGGTTATGGAGGTGAAGGTGTAGAGGGGAATGCAAGTGTAAATGCAAATGCACCGATGAGATATTGTTGAAACATTTCTACGAATAGTTATGTTATACAACTATGTACGTGTTATACCATTTTTAATGACGTTAAAATACTAAAATAAACACGTTTTACGCACTTACGAAGCTGATCCTGGGTCTCGATACGGTGTAATATGCCTGAACAGGATAATAGCTATCTAGGCAACGGGATGCGCAGTGGACAGTAAAATATAAATTTTGAATCTCAACAGATGTGGACTTACAAAACAAGTATTTGACTAGACATTAGACATTTAGGCGTTAGATTGATCGTTTAGTTTATACATGTATTATTGAATATTCTTTTAGAACAAAAGTAGTTATTCCAAAATGATAATTCCACATATGTTAAAATAAATGATCCCAAACACAGCAAGTCTCGTTTCACTGGTGATCGAGATACGTATATCGGTGTCCAATGTCATTTGATTTTCCACAGGCAAAAACAAGGCAGTTTTGGTGGACTTTTCGAAAAATCTTCATCTGAATCTTGGACAAACTTTTTTCTTTCACGTAGTATTTTGATTATATTATTGATTTGTACTTGTTTTTTGTACTTATAAACTCCTATCTAATGTATTTCTAATCATTTCAAAATACGTTTTCAAACCGTATTTTCATTAGAAGTTTTAGTACAGGTTTTGAATGGATGTAGCACGCGTCGAGACTATTCCCTTAAATAATGAGAAAATCATAACATAATGTTTATAGTACTTTCTTTATCTTATCAAATGAAATGGGTTATAAATGACAATAAATGCGTGTACGTTGTGTTTTGGATTCATCCAATTCTCGGAATCGTGTGAGAGGTGTTAAAAAAAAAAAAAAAACTATCATTGACAGCACTGCAATATTAATGTCATATACAGTACGTATAAGAATAATACACACATTATGACGGTTCGGACCGTTGCGGGATTATCGACCGTGGTGGAATGTTTTATTAGTCCACTGCAGCGAAAACACATAAAACGGCCGACGAGGTGTCGGGCCAGGGCTGGAACACTACGGACGAACGTATAATAAGATTGATCGATGCATACGTGCATAATCGTATCAACGCGCACCGGGGACGTTTTAGCGCAACGTGTGGGAGAGGAAATCAATTTTTTGTACGCATCGCGCGTATTACACGTGGTAATGCTGTATACCTATAACGTCATTGTGGGTCTTGTATGATAAACAAAAAAAGGGTGTTCCGTTACAATGTTTAACGTACCCGCGTATTTCGTTATTTCATTTATCGTTATAATATTTAATATAATCATCTTTACTATATAGATACCTATAGTCCAGTGGTTTTAAAACTTCAATCCTTCCTTAGAATAAAATTATTCAAGGGGCCACCCATGTGTTGAATTTAGTAAAATAATACATGCAGGCTACAATATATAATTATTTGACTCTATATTTTATTTTATATATAATTTAAATTCTTGTTCCTGTCGGTTTCAAAATAAATTCATGCAATTTTTACTTTGTGTCTCTTAGAGGAAGCGCGAAAAACAATTTGGGAACCCACTTATATATATTCTGTACAAGTATCGTCGAATGTTACCATGAATCACGGTCGATGTCTCTATTCTAGCTGCCTACTCTCACCGGAAATTTAATCAAGAAATTTAATCTATTTTAATGTTGACTAAATTTAAAAAAAAATTCGCACTGATTTGAAAGTAAAAATCCATGTTTGTTTAGAAATTGTTATATGGTGGGCATACAGACGAGTGAATTTAACGTACAAGTCAATAGTAGGTCGGTCGTTGTGGTTTGGTATTGGAATATATCAGTAGCACGAATGTTTGGCCTTAGAATGTGCGCTTGGCCATCAGTTTACTAATAAGTCGATTACATTACAAAATATTAAGTTGATGTAGTTTTTCCATGACATGGGCTATTAAACATTTTTACAAATCATACTACACATTATCGACCAAAATGATTATTTCGTTCGTCAAAAGAAAGAATGGTTTCTGATAGCAAAATAGGTTTTCTAGTTTGCGTATTCGGGAGGTTGCTTGTTGAATTTTTAAAAAGTTTTCTTCCAAACATCTAATTAATAAAAACTAAAATTTGTAACCTGAAATCGGGTACGTGGATTTATGTCACATCACTATAGTATATTTTATTTATCGATACGTAACGTTAATAAGTGATTTTCGTCAAATATTGAATATAATAATATATTATTATTTATTATTATTATGCCGTTTTGGTACTTGGCGATCCATGTACCTACAGCACGTGTGGACACCAGTGCGGATTAAATATAGAAAAAAGTTAAATATTACGATGATTGTCTCACTTTTTCTGCCACATGACAACCGGGTCGGCTTCCAGGTCTTTCATGTCGACCGTACGGCCCTTGGCGGTTACGTCCGGATGTTTGCGCACCATCAGCCAGCCCATGTGCGAGAAGAAGAAGCCGCGGGACGAGTTGTGCGGGTCCGCGTCCGTGTCGGTGAACTTGTGATGCACCCGGTGGTCGCGCGCCCATTCGTATATGTGGTTCTGTAACGCAAGCGTCTGGAACACGGCCAGCAGTATGCGCATTGGCAGCCGGGCGTTGTAACTCCGGTGAGCCCATAGCCGATGAGCGCCGACCGTAATGCCGATAGCGCTGCAAGACCCTATGGCGAACACTGAAACAGAGATGATAATTATTATTTTTATTATTTTTTATTATTATTATTATTATTATTATTATTAACATTATTATTATTATTATTATTATTATTATTATTATTATTATTATTATTATTATTATTATACACGGTGATCAGTGAGAATATATTCTTATTTTATATATAATAATTGCCATACAGCGTACACGGGCAGGAACCTTTGGGTTTACACGGTGTATTATTAAAGTTTGTGGAGCTTATATACTGATGCATACATATTCATATTTTATACATTATACTGGACTTCGTTAGGTGGAGCTGGGCCCCAGACCCGCCCTTAGCTGCACCGGGGTGATGCCTTCGACGGAAAGACACAGTCACAGTTATAAAATTGCATGGTCGGTATTCGAGTTATTAAGTCTAGCTATCAGTCAATTCATCTGGAATCGATAGCCATAAATTGAATTTCGAAAAAAAAAAAAAAAAACACCACTCTTTTGCGAGTAGGCCAGACAGGTAGGCAATCCGACTACATCGGATCGCTGACCCAGTCACAGTGACCCACGGTCCCTTTATCTGTATCGAAACCGGGAAGTTGAAATATCAGTTGTAATGTTTATCCGTCAGTCGTTTAGGGTGCAAATCTATAGCAGTTAACGCAATCCATCTACATGGATTTCACACCAAGAGAATATAGCACTGTTGTGCAACGTGTTTAGTTAAAAACTCAATAGTTAATTGCATAAGAATTCTTACAGATGAAGTTAAAAAAAATTACACCAACATTACCACCAATAAATGGAGTAAATAGCATTATATTGCCGGTCAGCTGGTATGAACGTAAGTAGATGCTTCCTTCCCTCCTACTCCAAAGCTCGGCAACCAAAAATAAATTACATTAAAAAAGCAAAAAAAAAAAAAAAATTGAGTAAAATGCAAAAAATTCTTAAGAAATTAAGAAAAAAAAAGCTACGCTAAGAATGAGCAGTTCTGTTAATACACCTATTTATCAAACCATGGATTCAAACCCGGAATCCCTATCTACCCGAAACTATTGCCTTAATCTACCTACTTAAACATATACTATTGGTAATATAAAGGTACATGGATTATTTTACTTTTGATTTTTCATTAATAAATACATAAATACATCGTATTGGTATTTTAATACCTATTCAATAACGTCGTTTAGATATACGTACAATTTTTTACATTTTAAATAAAATTTATTTAAATATTTTAAATACTCTATAGTCATTGATATTGGAAATTATAAATCATATAATAGCAATTTCAGAGGATAAATACATATTATGTTTGTTTTTAGATTCTGAACAGTGATAGAATCTATTGATTTTACAATGATGTGTGTTTTTTTTTTTTGTGTCTGACGACAACTTTTTTTGCAGTAAAAATGCTTGGATTTGCTTAAACAGCAACTTTTCTGAAAGTAAAGTGAATGTAGATGGTACTTGGACAAGTCAAAAATCCAACTTTTTTAATACTTTTTGCAAAAATCGAAAAAAACGTTAAAAAAATTACGAAAAAACGGGAAATTTTACGCAAAATCACGTTTTTACAAACTACATTTTTAAAAATGCTCTAACTCAAAAACGAAAAACCGCAACAACTTGAAATTTCCACCAAATATTTATACTGGTATTCTCTATACGTGGTTAAGAGTTTCAAAAGTATTTTGACATATTTTGACTTATTTATAGACAATTCAAATTTTTAATTTTTGTAATTTTTTTTTTTTTAGCACCTATAAAATATAATTGGCTGGCCGAAAACTTTCAAAAATTTAATACAAGGTTTATAATAAGCTTATCTTCACTAGAAAATATTGGTGATTGTTTCACTTAAATTTTTTTTATAAGCTCATAAAACTCAAATTTGTATAAAATATATTAAAATCACGATAATTTGCAAGTTATTTTATAGATAAAAATTCATAAAATTTTTTCTGTTTACACTTAAGGTTCAAAATGTTGACATTAGTTTGTCCATAAGCTAATCTTCAAAAATAAATAAAAAAATTTCTACCGGACCAAAAGGAAAAAATGTTATGACCGTTTGAAATTTAAATTTTTAGGAAATTGCATAAAATAGCGATTTATGGTCAAACGATTTTAAATATTTGTTATAATTCAAAAAGTATAAGTCGCAGAAACTTGAAATTTTCACCAGTTGTTAAGATAGGCATTTCCTTTACGTCATATTTTTTTCAAAATATTATATTGATGTTTAAGTCACTTAAAGGCATTTACAAAATTCGAATTTTTTACATTTTTGTTTTACAATTGGTGATAAAAAAAAGTGACTTTTACATAATACTTGAAGATTTAATAGAATATTCCGCACATGTAGTTTTTATTGTCATTCAAAAATCATCAAAATCCATAGGCACAATTTTTTTTATAAGCATTTGAACAGCGAATATTGACATTAAATTACATGTAAAATATAATAAAATATATAAAATTCTAGACTGAGAAATCATATCGTTTTTTTTAAAATGCTCTAACTCAAAAACGAAAAACCACAACAACTTGAAATATTCACCAAATCTTTATATTGGTGTTCTCTATACATGGTTAAGTTTTCAAAGTATTTTGACATATTTTGACTTATTTAGAGACAATTTAAATTTTTGATTTTTGCAAGTTTTTTTTTTTAAATATCTATAAAATTTTTCTGGCTGTCCAAAAACTCTTGAAAATGATTTAAATGATTAAATATAAGTAATACTAATTGTAATTAAAAAATATCGGAGATGGTTTCACTCAAATTTTTTTTATAAGCCCATAAAGTTCAAATTTGTATAAAATATGTTAAAATCGCGATAATTTGCAAGTTATTTTGTAGTTGAAAATTCATAAAATTTTTTCTGTTTATACTTAAGATTCAAAATTTTAACACTAGGTTGTTCATAAGCTTGCCTTTAAAAATATATAAAAAAAATTCTACCAGGCTTAAAAGGAAAAATTGTATGACCGTTTTAAATTTAAATTTATACGAAATTGCATTATAATTCAATTTAAATATAAAATACTATATTATTATACACACATTTTAGACAAACATATTAACTCCGTTCAGAATCGTTATTTGTATACAATAATATCTATTATTGCATTCAAATTTAACAAATCCATTGTAATAATGACCTATCCTATAAACGAGGTACACTCCACCCCCAACTGTACAGCAAAGCGAGGCCCACCCGTTCTTTTTTTTTTAATACATATGGGGGAAATGACAGTTTTTAATAGAAAAAAAAAATGTCAGTTGGATCAGTGCCTAAACAACCGAGCTCTCTTAATTATCATTTTGAGTTTAATATTAAACCTTATGTTTTTATTTAGTGTGAATACTTTTTCGTACTTTGAAAATGTGTTATAGTTATACAAATATTTATAGGAAATACGTAGATATTAAACCTATGATACTTGTGTTTATGTAGGAACTTAGATAATGGGACAAACTCGTTTCAATCATACATTATTGGCACTAACTCAAAATAGCGCAAATAAATGCAGAATAATGAATATAAGTAGATTATATATTATAAACTAAAACATTTAATATATTAATTGATAATCAATATTCAATATTATTACATTTTAATGAAAATTGTATTTATAATGGTAAATACAATTTTAAGTGTTAATTTTTTATCAGGTGATGTGATGCTGAATCAATATATTTTTATGGTTAAACCATGAACTATCCATTTTCATAAAGCAATCATAAAACATAGACTAACATGTAATATACTAGTTACAATTTTTAAATGCCTATATAAGTTATTCACCATATTGCTCTATTGGCATATGCGTCACGATGACTCGTATCTTTCTGATTAAATGTATGTAAGTATACTAAGAAATTAATTTGTTTACTAAAAACATTCACATTTTATCAGTTAAAAATTTACACTTTAAACTTTCAATAATAGAATTTATTGATATGGACATGAATAATTACTGTTCAAAATTGAAGATGTATCACTATTATAGAATATAGATATTTAAAATTTAAACTGTGGTCTGCATAATATTATGAAACATGTATTCATTAGTCATTACCTATTTATTAGTTGTTATAAAGCGGTATACATAGTTTTAATTACGATAAAATACTTTGTTTTCAAACCCGTTTAAAAAATGATGTGATATATATTGTATTTGTTATTGATAAAAAAATTATGCATTCAAAATGAAAAAGTAATAAATTTAACTAAAATATATACTTACCACCAATTATTAATTACGATAAGTACTATGGCTTATGGGTAGCTCTTACAGTCTGAAAAATGATTGATATTTATTCATACAATTTTTAAATGACTTCATTAGGTAGGTAGTTGTATTTTTATGAGAAAATATATGAGTTAGTTACTATAGTGTCCCGAGCTTCGGCGGTAGATAGATTCTGCAGTAAATACGATTTTATTAATACTGTAGAATACATTTAACGACAGAATAAACATTATTATACGTATTAATATTAATAAGTAACAATCAGAAGTTTCTAATAGCGCTTACATAATATAATGTTAAAAAATATATTTTATTTTGATGGCATCTAACAAATTATATTTTTTTTAAATAAGTCCCCGGAAAATGTATTTTCTTTAAACTGTAATAACTAAATGATAAAATGTAATGCATAATAAAACAATTATGATACTATTATTATACATCATATACTTTTTTTCTAATTCAACCGAGAGACTGCATAACTCCCATGGGAGGGATTTGTTTTATACATTTCTGCCTCCCGGTATACATGATAATGATATACTGATATATTATAAATACTATGATACTTTATTCAGATGTATAAATAACAAATGAAATCTTCTTTACGAAAATCACGGAAACAACTCCCAAACATGTGAACTCTTTTTAAGTGTTTGATTTGTGGATTGTTTTTTTGATTTAGTATTTTAATTTCATATAAATAACAATTGCCAATACAATTATTTTAAAATGTAATTTGTATTTTAGTACGTATTAATCTTTACTTATTGAAAACTGGTACATCTTTAAATCAATATGGCAGTACAGTATTTAAATTATTTTTATTTTTTGATGCGATTATGGCATAATTATTATTATTTATAACTAATACATAATTAATATTTATTGTATGCGTTATGCGTTAAAAGAGTATACTAACTATAGAGTACCTATAGGTTATGGAGCATATATACTTATAGATTTGATAAACAGTTAAAACACTTAAAACCAAATTTGATAATATCGTTATGTATTACTATTTATATATATTATGTCACAAAATAAAAAGTAACGTGTTGCTCAATTTACCTAATTTTGTACCTACTTAGTACAAAATATTATTCAGTGAGTACTTATTAACTCTACTATGAGTATTGCAATTTATATGATTTATGGGATCAATCATCAATAACTACTTTATACTTGATGTAATTATTTGATAATTGATGCTAATGAGTTTTTGATAGATAATGTAATATCATTAAAATATACTGCTAGTAGTCATGTATTTTCGATACGAAAGATATATTTGTTTAATATACTTATAAAACTTAATAATTAATAGATAAACATACCTTTACAAAACTACACAAGGTGATTTTTTGTACATTTAATATGAGTGTAAATAATGTGATCATACATTCATAACAATATATTATTGATTTAAAAAATAATCGAGCAATTTGTATTATATCAATATTTTCTTAAAAAGTGAAAATTGATTTGTCATTTTGCAATTTGTATATTGTATAACATTGATGACATTTGTTCAATTCTCAATTTAACACAATTTAATGTAATACGTACATGTTGTATTCAATTTTCAGAAATATTATAATAACTGGTTATATTTAAGTTAAAAATAATTATTACTGAAAAAAATCACAAAGTAGGTGTTTAAGACGCAATAGATTATTTGGTTTGCTTTAAATTCTAAATGTTAAAATACAATAAAAATTCCAAACTAATATACTGAGCATCAATTGTAATATTGTATAATATTATTTATTCACCTCGCGTATATTGTACCGGAAATACATAATAGATATTACACTCATTCAATACTTCAATGTCATAAAAATTGCAAGGCATTACAAGATAGCGCATTGTGTTGATCAATATATTGTTTTATAAATATTACTTATTTTCGTTCTTATTTTTATTGTAAACTACTGATACATTAACTTTGGATTAGAATTATTTTATAGTGGACCTATTACATCAGGTTTTAGACCTTTTTACAATAACTTTATGGAACATAATGTCTTAAGTTTAGTTAAAGAATCCACGAGGATGTAGTCAAGAACACACGTGGTATATTCCTATATTACTACATACCTGTATATCAAATTTAATCAGTTTTTTTCTATTATGTAATTAGTATAATAACAATTTACTATTGAATTATAACTCACATACTAATAGTAATTTAATAATTATTAATTAATATAGCATTTGCATTCTCACGGGTGGGGGGGGGTCTTTTTCTCTCCCATGACTTCTTTTTTTTTTAAATAATAATATGGAGTTTCTAATAATAATCAAGAAATTTAATATAACCAATAAATATTTATCATTATTCACAATTTTCATGTATGAAACAACTAAAAACTTATTTGAGGAACTCAATGACGTAAGGAGTATACACTTGATATACCTACCTACTCATATGCCCGAAAATCAAAGAAAATTAATATCATTTTGTGATTAAGTATAATATGTTATAATTTAATATATGTTATTTCTATATACAAGAGGCGTGGAGGCATATCTTCCACTAGTTACTATTCAATACATTTTCATATCCATCCATCCACCCCCCCCCCCCCAAATAAAAAGTCCTGAAAACATCTCTGATAGGTAGTACAAATCTGTAAGATATTGCGTCCGAATAAAGATTCTGTTATATGTTATTATTATTAATATAAGTTAACAAATAAATTTCTCTTTAAATTCCGATATAGGTATTAGTATATTACGCAGATTCCAGAAGAATTTAAAAATAAAGTAAAAAACAAAAAAAGAACCGGATGGGGATTTGATTTGCTGGACATTAGGGGGTGAAGTGAACCTCGTTCATAGGATAGATCATTAATTCATTATAATTGATATATAAATTTGAATGCAACGATACTTATCATTGCATACGAAAAAGGATTCTGAACGGAGGTGATTTTTTTTAGTATAGGATAGATATAAATAATATTATATTATGTGGTATTATGTTTTATTTAAATTGTAATATTTTGTGTATATTTTATGTTCAATCGCTCATAAAAAATAATTGTGCCAATATGAATTTCAATGTTTTTTGAACGACAGTAAGAAAAACTTAACAAAAACAAAACCAAACTTAAACTATCGAATCTTCTATTAAATTTTCAATTATTTTGTCCCAACCAAATTTTTTTATCAATAATTAAAAAAAAAAAAAAAATACTTAAAGAAAATGCCAATAAAACAACTAGTAATAATTTCAAGTTTCTATGATTTTTGAATAATAACAAATGTACCTAAAGTTAGGTATCAATGTATCCTTGCATACGAAAAACAATTCTGAACGGAGATGATTTGTTAGTTTAGAATAGATTTATTATATAATTTATTATGTTAGATTTTAATTGTAATATTCAAACACTTATTAAAAATATTTTTTAATAATTTTCAAATGACAGTAAGAGGTATGACCATTTCTAGGTTTTAGGTATCTAATTATAGTACAAAATATAGTATAATATATTATTTAATGCTAATATAGAAAATTATTAATATTTAAATTCAAATATTTTTGAACAAAGAAAATATTTGATGTGAGTATTTATTTGAAGTGCTAGAAAAAAAGTTCTTTTCATTTGCTTATAAATTAAAAAAAAATTTAAAAAAAAAGTATTAAATAATTTATAAATTTAAAGCTACCTTCCTATAGTAATATATAATATATAATAATTATGTACGACGCTTAGATATTATATTACCTATTGCAGATACGTTTCGCTCGTGTCGAGCCAAACAATTATGTTCAGCTAACCCATATTAATTCTTACGCTACGTGAAATGAGTTAAGGTATATTTTTTATAATTATCATGGTCTAGTTACAGAAGTAATATAAATACCAATCCATTTTACATTATATTATGTTATACAATTACTGTACTTGGTGTGATTCCTCGACCTTTAAAATAAAACGTTCTAATACTTAAAGTAAAACAACTGAACTTGTATATTGAAGTTTAAGAATTTTTATCGTAAAACGGTGAAACAGTTAATTTTTTGTACGAAAATGTGAAATGGTTTGAAAGAAAATCAATAATAATATTCTTACATGGAATAAACGGAAATCGAAAACTATTAAAACAGCTATACATGATAATAGTACAAATTAGTTTGATTCCTCTCATAATACTATTATGTTGATGAGCGCTCGAGTGACGCGAACATACAACGGTTAAGTATTAACCTTGAATTGTGTCAATGCATAATAATAAAATCAACACGAAAAAATCATATTCAATATCATATACTAGACAACAAAAGTAACAACTATAACAAAAACATGTTTTTGCGACATGAAGGTTATTTCCAAAAATGCTTTTCAGAGATTGTAAACAGAGGAGACGTTATATTTTTATCAAATTAATACCTATATATATATATATATATATATATATATATATAAATGCTGTATTATAACGTACATCAATCAAAAATTAAAATTGATACCTACGTTGTAAATTTGTTTACCGTCATATTTTAATAAATATTTACCACTTAACCAGAAAAATATTCGATTTGTTGATCCACAGAAAAACAAGTATATTAGGAACAACATGTTATGGCCAAAGAGTGTCACTGTGTATTTTGTACAAGAAGTCAAGAAGTTTTAAATTATTCAATGGTTAAGGGGAATTCGCATTATATAAACAATAAGTCAATAAACAAGTTGTTTATTGAATTGTATCAATTTATATTTACGCATATGCTAAAATCATATTTATTATATATGATCACCATGTGGTAAACAAATTTGTTTTTAAATTATTGTTTTTGATAAACGATTTATTTATTACAAATAAAACGGATACTATACTATAATAGATTATATATTATACAATAAATACCTATTATTATTAGAATATTAGATTTTTTACTTAAAATAATGATTCAATAGACTATTAAATAATATTTATTGTAGCCTAAAGACAGGAAGAATGTGATTGATGAATCGACAAGTATACGATAATTTCAAAAATATGAACGACAGTCGGCAATTGAATATGTAATAAAAAGTAATAGTTCACAAGACTGACAGTAGTATATTTTATTAATGATTATATGTGACTTTTATCACTAAAAAGGTATTGACATGAATAGTTAAACGAAATAAAATATAAATCTAAGCAAAACATGATAAAATATTGATGTATATTAAAATATTATATAAATATTAAACATATATAATATATATTAAAATTTATATTAGATTATTAGTTTATATTTGCATAACCATTTTACTCACCTTCGTGTACCATGTTGTCATAGTGATTTTATAATATAAAATATTAAACCATTTTAAAATCATTGGTGTAACAGATATATATAATGACATAATGGTGTTACTATACAAATATTCATATCCATAATTCGAGCCATTCGAGACTATTTTCCTCAAAAATGAGTTAAAATTTTCCTCCACTGCCATCCTTCAAATGGTTTTTTCAATATTCATATATCTACGGAGTATGGACCAATATTTCTAAAAAAAAAACCTAGAATGAACACACAAGTTATATAAAAATAGTACAAATGTGCTGGTACAGTAGAATAAATAAGAAAAAGTTATTCTGTGCTGGACACTGGTACTAATCAATTTCAATGATTATCATAATTTAACTGCAGCTTAATATTGCCTACTTTATCTTTTTTAAAGTTTTGCTAGCCTTATAAATATAATTTGAATAAAACTTTAAAGAACTTAATGAACTAAAAAAATTATATTTGATGATTATATAAATATTACAATGGATATTTTTCATCAATTTGAATAAATGCGTCATATACATCAGGTCAACTATTTCGTTATATTATTTGTTAGTACCTATTCTACATGTATATTATATCAATCGGCGACAGCCGTGACGAGTCTTGTTAAATGTTGTGTATTTGTGTTTAAGTTGAGTTAAAACAGAAATTAAATGTAAGTGGAGGAAAATGGACAGTCGATAAAGTGCATGTATGGCAAATGGAGGAAAATGGTCAGTGGAGAAAAACGGTATCTCATTTTTGGAGGAAAATGACTATGGCCCGTAATTAAATTTTAAAAACATCAGTCAAATATAATAATAAAATTTTTCGATGTTACTATTATTAATGCAGATTGTTTGTAAAACCTCATAAACTTTTATAAGTTTTCCATGTTTAATTTAAAAATATATTTGAAATTGAAACTGTGGTCATCTCAAACGTTACAATATTTATATAATAATATGTAAATGCAGAATTCATTAACTACTTCTAATACTTATACGCTATTACAAATAACAAAAATGCATTATGACATATAGTATGTGGTTTGACGTTTACCTATATCGTTGTATTCACCATTCTTTATTTTGTTATGTTTGTGTAAAATGACGATAATCTATGCCAGTTATAGTAGTTATACGCAATATACGTAATTAATTATGTTTGCTGTAAAAGAAAAAAACTATAATATACAATGCAATAATATTATACTTAGTTATGTGTATACACATTAACAAAACAAATACGGTCATTGTTCTGAAATGATTAAAACATCAAAGTCAAGAACACCTGACTATTCCTTTACATATGTGCTGTAATGCTGTATAGTACTTGCTGTGTAGTATTAGCATGGTAGGAATAGGAATATAAAACTTTAGTAAAACGAATTTGTAGAATCTTTTCATTCGATTTCTGGTATAAATGTATTTGGATATTTTAATTATATTTTGTGATTAATAATACGTTTAATTATAATAGGTTATAATGTTAATATTTTGGAATATGAATTATAGTATTGAGCAATATTATTTCTTGAATACAGCTTAAAAATTGTTAGACATTTAAGATGAAAATGAAGATACACCTGTTCCCCTATAATATAGCTTATATATATTCGTCATTTATTAAAATGTCACGTTTTGTATCATATTTCGTGTTACTTTAAGTTATGTACCAACCTAGTTCCTACATGGCTACATACTAATATAAATACATAAATTATGTCTCTATATTAGTTTCTTGAATGCGCATTGGTTTGTTAATACATAATTATTATATAATAGGAGGTATGTACACATAAATTTAATAACTATACAAATGCATAGGACTTAGTAGACTTGTAGCTATTAAAATATATACTTGGCATTGTACTAATGATCAAGCAACATTATCCGATGTACGCGAATACGTATAGTGCTTAATGCTTATAAGTTATAGTATAGTTTTAAGTTTGAATATACCATGACGACCACGAGGTATTAGTTATATCGTCTATAAAGCATTGTGTACAAATTTAAAAGATCAAAGGACTGATAAAAAGACCAGATGAACTATTTTAACCTTCAAATGGTAATAAAATAATTCAAATGATCAATACTCTTTCAATACTTAGGTTATTCTATACATATATATATAATACAGATCAGATAATTTTGTTGTTTATTCATTACTAGTAAAATATTATTGATAAATGATTGATGAATATTATTGATAAATTAATTTAATTATTTATTTAGTTCTATATCTTTATCCCTTGGTACACGTGGCCAAGGCGTGAGGGGTAAATTAGTAAATTGAAATGGAAAAAAATGTTTGTTACGGCGGCGCAGGCTTTCTTCGGATAAATCGCACTGTAACTCATTTTTTTTTTTGCGCGTGATATACATGTGTGTCATTTTTGCAGTGGAGGGTCGATCGCGGGTTTCAAAAGTGAGTCAGTGCACGAGTATAGGTGCACTGTGCCATGTCTTCATATCCGCAATTTAGGTTGTGGCATCATTGTTGAACTGCTAAGTAGATAACCACCCCACGTCATAGACACATATTATACTTACATATTTCCTCATTTACATATTACATATTATACACATTATTTAAATATTTAAAAATTATATCTCCATATAAAAGCATATTTTGAAACTGTCAAGACTTCGCATCGACAAATGTGTGTTTTTAAATATATTTTTTTCTACCGAATGTCCAAATATCTATTTTATAATGAAATAAATGCCATTAGGGTCCAGATTTAAAAGCAAAGTACGCATTATTTTGATCGATCTTTGACAATAATTTTCAAGTGCATAATTCGTTTCAAATAACAGATACTTCTAGTGTGAAACTTTAATTTTACATAATCGATGATTTTTTTCCCCCATATTTAGATTAATACTTTATTATAGTTTATTTTGTTAGTTTTAAATTTTTAATTCATATTCAGCTAAATAATTTAAATAATAAATTTAACTGATTTATAATATATACTCTAATCCTAAATTCATATTTGGCTATTTTTTTATGAGTTTATCAATGATTTTTAAATCATATTTTTTGTTGGGGTGGGGAGTTTGGCTTTTTTAGGGTTCGACGGCTGAGCAATATATTTAATATCACTTTTTAATTTACATTTAGATTTATGTTATTTTAATTTTATACTTATTAAATTTGAATTTTTTTAAATAGTATAAAAGAAATTCATCTGTAATAACTAATAATTATGGTAGTTTATTGACATCATACGTTACTTTTAAATCAATATTATTAAATTTACACTTAATATTGTGAGTGTGTGAAATGGCAAGCAGGGACGACTTAAAATGTCACATGCTGATGGTGAAGAACTGTTTTGCAGTAGCCGCATGATACAGGTACGGGCGAATATAAAATATAATAATGGACAATGGTGTTTGACTATTAAATTATTTATTTATTTATTTTTATTATCCGTCGAATGTGCGGATTGACCAAGTAGTAGCGGCCTACCACCTCACACCTACTACAGAAGTGTTGGCTTTTAAAGAGAGCTTGTCTTGTGGTCCACACTGTGGAATATGGGAGAGGTGTTCAGCGATGAAGCTCAGATAACGGTCAATAACAAGCAAGTGAACTTACATACATAGTTGCGTTTAATAAATAATACCTACAAATTAAAATACATTGTTGTATATATTCTATATGCAGAATTAGGTTAGGTTAAAACAGGCGTTATTAGACTTAAATTATCACGAGCATTATTACACAAGTATAATATATTAGAATACATAAACGGCTTATACGGCTGTACACAATACGCACGTGAACTTACCACAGTAACCAATGCTAAAAACTGTAGACTACTATAATACTATACAGTTTCAACTCATCGATCGTATAGTCGTTTTATTCATCATCCCCCTTTATTTTTATTTTTTTACACAAGTTATAATTAACGATACATAATTATAATTTTCTCCTTTGTAGGCTAAATCATAATCTATAACGAAAAACTCAAAAAAGGCTTTAATTTTATTAATTAATTAAATAATAATAATAAAAATAATTAATTATATATTGTATAGGTACCTAATGTTTTAATGAATATTATTAGTCAGAATAACGTTTCCAATCATTTAAATAGCTAACACTAAAATAACTATTCAAATGGTCCTAATCTTTCCAAATAATTTGGTGTACAAAATATACTGTTCATTGTTCAATGCATTATTTATGCGTTAAAAATAAATTATTAGCGCAAAATTTCAAAGATGGTTTTTAAAGTGAACAATAAACCTAAAATTAAACTGTAGTAACTATAACAATTAATAAGACATTTATTAATTCTTTCAAGTTACTGAAATTTAAACTTTGATTTTAAACACCAAAATGACAGTATTTAGAATAGTCTAAATATTTTTAAACTTGTATAAAAAAAATATTCTAAATTATAATACTACAAATACATTAGGTACTTGCTACTAGGTTAATCATAATTAATACCGAGAGTGATATTTTGCCAATTTGGTGTATCTAAAAACTTGTGTATAAATAAAAACAAGTTATAATATATAAGTCATACCTAAGAAGCCAAGACTGATGGCATGATTTTAGCATTTATGACCTAAATTTGCTGTATAAATAGCAATAGATATTATGCATTACACCTAGTTGAAATTTTCAATTTAGTAGACACTTAAAGTCTAAGTATATTATGTAAATTCACACAGAATCTGTTATTTTCTTATAAAATTAAGTATACTGTATTCATCCAGATATTCGGTTTTACATTTTAAATGTATCTAAGTATGAAATTATCCCATACACATATTTCAATATGACAGTATAATTAATGTAATTCATATAATATAAGTTTCTATTTAGATATTATAGTGTTTACAATGTATACATACCAGACCCATATCCTGTGTTCTATGTAAGTGTAAAATGGTAAATTATTAAAACAGTCTTTACAATCAAGCCTTTAAAAAAGATTATAAATATTTCTAAACAAATACGACTGTGTATATAGGAAGTTTTCAACGCAGTGAAAGCGAAAATAAGATAAATTTGGCACAAAAATTATAATGTTGAATATTTTGGCAGGATGCAATGATTATATTTTTTTACTTTTAACCTAGCAATAACGAACACAGATTTAGTTGCTAAAACCCCTTATTATATTTCATGTTTAAAATATTGATATAGTCATATTAAATATTAAAGTAATAAAGCATATTATAGTATGGGTAGCTTTCAAAGATGTATAGTTTTAATAATTTTATATACTATTTGAATAATAAACATATATATTATATTGTATAGATAAGTAAATTTAAATTTGTATACTAATTAGACTAAATAGATGAATAACAACAGACTTTTAAAAATAGTATCAGCGACTATTTTAACAGTATACAATATACATAAAGCTATTAGGTACTATATAAGTAGTTCATTCTATAAGGTGAACTTACTTAAACAAAAATATAAAATCTATTTTAAGATACCTAACTAAGTAACTTAAAAAAAATGTAAATATAAATTATTAGATAATTCAACAAACTTATTTTAAGAAATTGTTTATAGGTAGAAAACAATAGCGAAAAAAGGATCTATCATATTAATATACAGTAGCAACTAATCAATAATTTCAGTTTTTAATAGCAAGCAGAACTATAGATTTTATAATATTCAATAAATAATAATATTAATTTAGTACTTATGTTTAATTATTGTCAAATACAGTAAAATAATTTGTAAATATATAGGTTTTTATTAAATTCAAAATAGGTTCATCAATAATAGTATATATATTTAATACATAGGTAGGTAATCAAGAGCGTATACTTATTTACAGTGTTTAAAATAATTCATCAGTAAGTAGAGGCTCTAAGGCTTTTTAATTATTACCCATTATAATTGTTATTTGGTTCAAGTATAAGTATAAAATATGTAGGTACATAATACCGATGAGATATAAATGTTTATAAAATTGTTATTTACTGTGTTTAGAGATTAAATTAGGACTACCTTTAAGAATTATTATAAGCTTTTATGAAGAATGTAACAATGGAATAGCAACAATATTGTTATTTCATGATCCAGTATGAAATTGTGGTTTAACAAATCCAAGTAAAGGTTCATCATTATGTGATTCTATTGATCCTAATAATATTCCACCATCACTTTGATCAATTTCATTTGTACTAAGAATAGAATTCTCACTCTAATATTATACCTCCGGACTATTTGTTCTAAAGGCTTATAAGGCTGTCTAAGCAGTAAGCATATATTTTAGTACTTATCGGCTATCGTCATATAATTCTCGACCAGTATTCTCATATACCAGTAAGTATACCCAAAAAACTAAATTACCTACAGTTATTTTTATATATGTTTTTTGTTTTTATTTATATAGTTTTAGTAAACACTGTTAAGCTCAACGATTACCTAAGTAAATGTATGTTATGAGTTTGGATATAATTTTATCATAACCAATATGGTAAAAGAACCGGATGAGCCTTGCTCTGCGCTGTACGTAGGGGGTGGAGTGGACCTCGTTCATAGGATAGGTCATTACACTGGATTTGTTAAATTTGAATGCAATGATAGGTAGGTATACGAATAACGATTCTAAATGGAGATGATTTGTTAGTCTAGATTTCTAGAATATAATACATTGTTATATATAAATATTGTAATAAGTATAGTTTATTTTTAAATGAGAAATTTATTTTTCAATTAGGATGGGTTGGCAATTGTATATGGCGGCATGGTTACATTTTTTTTAAAATCATGCAAGTAGTTATAATAATAATACCTTATATTACTATGTATCAATTTTAATATTTAAATATGTGATATCGTATGTTTACTGTTTGATGGTCATTACACATGTTAACGACGTTGATGTTGATACTTGATTACCTACGACTTTTAAAATTAACCATGGATTATAACTTATAAGTAATAATTTTAATATTAAAATTTTTGTAAAAGTGCATTTGCAGATACTGGAAGGTATCGTCAATCCGTCCTTCACGCCATAATTATCAGATGCATCAATTTCATTTATTGTTCAAAATTTATGTAACAGATTGTGGAAATAAAAATTAAGTAATATAAAAAAAAATTTAAATTTTTTATTTGAAATAGTGGGCTCTAAAAATACACAAGTTACACAGCTATAATTTGTTTATAGATAATTTGAAGTGTTACAAACAGTATTCGGATGGTTTTTTTGATCCCACATAACTATATGGTATGTTGTAATAACTATATACTTCCTCGATAATCTTCTTGGAGAAGACTCTCTACTTGGTCCATAATGTTGAACAACATCTAATAATCTTGGACTTAACTTTGTCTTAATTTCATTGATCCATTGGCTCATTAATGAAGATGGACATATAATAAGAGTTCCTCCTTTTATTACTGTCATTAACTGCTGGTGGTGTTGGTCTTAATTTAGTAGCAGCCAATCATATGTTCCTGGTAGACATCCATTAGAACCTTCAACTGGAATCACAGGCCTGTAATCGCATTTACAGAGTTGGACAAACAAAACCTGTCAATCTATATAAATTTATTTGTTCTGATACTATTGAATGCTCAATTCAATCAATTCAATCCCACAAACTTGAAATTGCCAACAACTTCTTTGGTGGTTGCAGTATTGTTTTTCACATAACCGATCAGTCAGAAAAAAATAACATAGTCTTTATCATATTGCGTTTTCTCCGTTCTGATTTTCGAACTATTAATTTTCTATTTCAATACTGGTTCCAAACTACTTATACAATCTCTATATTGGCATTCTCTATATATAGTTAAGTTTTCAAAGTATTTTGACATATTTTAACTTATTTATAGACAATTTAAATTTTCGATTTTAGTAATTTTTTTTTTTTTTAAAATATTTATAACATTTTTTTGGCTGTCCGAAAACTCTTGAAAATGTATTAAAGGATTAAATATAAGTTATACTAATTGTAACTAAAAAATATCGAAGATGGTTTCACTCAAATTTTTTTTATAAGCCCATAAAGTTCAAATTTGTATAAAATATGTTAAAATTGTGATAGTTTGCAAGTTATTTTGTAGTTGAAAATTCATAAAATTTTTCCTTTTAAGTTTGGTAGAAATTTTTTTATATATTTTTGAAGGTAAGCTTATGGACAACCTAGTGTTCAAATTTTGAACCTTAAGCATAAACAAAAAAAATTTTATGACTGTTTTAAATTTAAATTTTTACGAAATTGCATTATAATTCAATTTAAATATAAAATACTATATTATTATACACACATTTTAGACAAACATATTGACTCCGTTCAGAATCGTTATTGGTATACAATGATATCTATCATTGCATTCAAATTTAACAAATCCATTGTAATAATGACCTATCCTATAAACGAGGTACACTGCACCCCCAACTGTACAGCAAAGCGAGGCGCACCCGTTTTTTGATTGAAATTCTGAAGGAGTCCTAAGAAATATCAACATGTATATATTATAAAACATTAACATAATCTAAATATACTAACCTCATGATTGATACTTTTTACGTTTATTTATATAATTATATTAGATTATACAGTGAAAAACTTCACAACAATTTGTTCAGTTAAATTGAAAATAATATTAAAACAAAATCATTCATTTATATAATTATATTAGATTATGCTTGGAAAATGTTGCAATTACATAAATAATAATAATAACAAAGTTACCATAACGTTACTGAAAAGTGTAACTACCTATGTTACTACCCAACACTGATTATTATACAATTCTTCATTTACCAAGTTTGACAGCCACTACTGGGAAGTATCTTTCTTTATAAAATGTTTGTTCAGTATTAATATTGTTTAAATATTATAGATCAACTATTAAAATTTCTTGTAATTTGGCTGAAAATATTGGCTTTTACTTTTGAACTTTTGATGTTATTGTGGACATATATGTATTTTTATAATAATATTTCATAAACTGAATTTGGCATGTAATGTAATGTAATTACTAGAAGAGTATATTTTAATTAAATACAAATTTATGAAATAAATACAATGTTATGAGATTTTAAATACACAATTAATCCTTTTATAGATGGAAATGATTTTGTGCAATTTGTATATGAACATAACATATTATTAATCTGACCATATAAATGAGTCTTATTGTGTTTTATAATATTAGATTTCAAATCAAATGATGCATCGCAATCATTACAATAATATAGACTTTTAACTTTCAGAGTATCCTTGTGTTTTGTTCTTAAATGCTTATCTACTCGCGCGTCGTTAGTCGACAATGAAACAGTGTACGCTGCTATATTATTTCTTTTCTTCTCATTACGTGCTAAATACTCGAGCAAATTTTTTACTTAAAAGTCGTACTTTTTCGTCTAAATACCATACATCCAACACGCCACACATCGCGTCTCTCCGTCGGCTCTGGACCACGGCTCAGTCATTTTGGTAACTTATTTAATTAATTAATTAATTAGTTAGTTAATCAGCTATCAGAAATTGGCCGCTCGGTTGGCCCGCTAATACCCCATTATGCAATTTACTATCAGTTATATCCAGCGATTATACCAATTATAAATTCACAATGAGCAATAACAACAATAATACTGTCCCACCGTTAATTATACCTAAGTCTCGACTACAGAGCGTGGCAAATAAATCTCCGAAGACTCCAACTATTCCCAACCCTGATGGGTTCAGTTACCCTACTAACTGCAAACGTCTCTTCTTCCCTTTCCATTTATCTAAAAATAATCAACAAAAAAAACAAGCAACCTATGTAACGGAAAATCGTTTTTTGCCACTTGCGCCAAATGAGACAAACGAAACCGCCGACCTGGCCCACCAAAACTCCAACATGGATTTAGATTTAGACAACGATTCTACTATTATCGAAACCAAACCGCCTCCGCCAATATTTATTCGTACTGTTAATGACTTTGGATCCTTCTGTGAAAAAATTAAGGAAATAACAAAAGGCGACAAATTTTCTTGTAAAAGTTCAATTAATGGCATTAAACTTTCCACTAATACAGTCGTTTTGTATAGAATAGTTATTAAATTTCTACAGTCTAATAAAGCAGACTACCACACTTATCAACTCAAAGAGGAAAAATCGTTCAGAGCTGTTATTAGAAACTTTCACCATACAACTCCTCTAGTCGACATAAAAAATTAACTTATCTCTCTCGGCCATAACCCAAAGAACGTAACAAACGTATTACAACGTATACCAAATTTCCACTTCCTCTTTTCTTCATTGACCTAGAACCTAATATCAACAATAAAAACATCTTAAAAATCAATGTTCACTGTCACTCAAAAATAAAAATAGAAGAGCCCCGCTTAAACCACTAGCCAGTTGAATGCCTTCATTGCCAAGGTTATGGTCACACGAAAACTTATTGTAACCACCCGCCAAAATTCGTTCGTTGCGGTGAACCTCATATCTCAAATGATTGTCAAAAATCATCTGACTTGCCTGCTAAATGTGCCCTCTGCAGCGGCCCCCACCCGGCCAACTACAGAGGCTGCCCTGTTCACAAATCTGTTCAAGCTATCCAACAATCAAGAAACAAAAACCACCCAGCTCAAGAAAACTCAAAACTTCCACGTAATAATAATTATAATAATGTAAATAATAATAATAACGTTACAAATAATGTAAACACTACTTCAAATGCTAACTCTTTCTCTTCAATTTCTTATGCTATGGCCACTAAAAAAATAGTAATACCGCAAACCACACTAACGCATTTGGCGAAACCAATTCAGACCAATTCTCTCTTAAACTTTCGTCCTTTATTGATGATCTAAAATCACTGATTACTCCTCTCATCTCACTCCTAACCACGGTGATTGACAAGCTAATTACCTCCAACAATGCCAAATAGACGTAACAATATTAATCAGCCTATCTGGATTAATACACCAAAAAAATGAACTCAAACTTTTATCTTAAATAACTGTATAGATATATTACTTTTAAGTGAATCACATTTAACTTCTAACTCATCATGTAAAATCCCTGGTTACGAAACCTACCACTGCGATCACCCTGACGGTACCGCTCATGCCGACTCTGCAATATTAATTAAATCAAAAATTCAACACTCAATTATGCCTTCTTACCAAACCTTTAGTATACAAGCAACTAATATTAATTTATTGCTAAATCATAATCCATTTACTATTTCATCAGTTTATTGTCCACCTAATCAAAGTATAAATATTAATGATTTTTCTCAATTTTTTAACTCACTTGGTAACAACTTTCTCGCCGGGGGCGATTTTAACTGCAAACATTCCCTGTGGGATCAAGAATAACAAATACCAGAGGCCGAGTGTTTCAAAACTCTATCTCAAACAACAACTTAAAGGTACTATCTCCCCCTAACCCAACTTACTGGCCATCGCACATTAATAGACATCCTGACATCCTTGATTTTTTCGTCACAACACTCCCAAATCACATAAATTACAACATTACTAACTCTCTAGATCTTTCCTCAGATCACTCACCCATTATCCTAACTTTAAACGATGCTTCACCTTCTACCGAAACCTACCCTACTCTTACACCAGGTAAAACTAACTGGCAAACTTTTTCAAAAATAATCGATAGTAACATTAAACTTAATTTACCTCTAAAAACAACTATAGATATTGACAATGCAGTCCAAAAACTCTCTAAAATCATTCAAAATGCAGCACTAGACTCATCTATGGGCACACCAACCTCCCAAAAATCTAATATTCAACTTCATAACCATATATCACAACTCTTAACTGAAAAACGTCAAGCTCGCTCAAGATAGCAAAGATATCTCCAAAATGATAAAAAAATGTATAACAACATTGCATGTTCTCTAAAAAATGCGCTCCGAAAACACAATACAAATAAGTTTCAATCCTATCTAAATTCTATAAATAGTTCAACTCACTCTGGAAAGCAACAAAAAACATAACAAAACAAAAAATTAAAATACCCCTCTACGTAAACCAGACAATTTGTTTGCTATCTCAGACCTAGACAAAGCTAACTTATTTGCCTCCGATCTTGAAAACCGATTCCTATCCAACTCTGAAGTTTTCAATATAGATCACTTAAATCATATTGAAGCATCATTATCTAATACACTCCCCATGTGTTTACCAGCTAAACACACAACTCCCTCTAAAATCTAGTATTTAATTAATAAATTACCCACAAACAAATCTCCAGGACAAGATCTCTTAACTAACTTAATTGTCAAACACCTACCCAAAAAAGCTTTATTGTTTTTAACACAGCTTTACAGTTCTATACTCAGGTTATCCTATTTTCCTGTCTCCTGGAAACATTCCGTCATAATACTCATTCACAACCGAATCACAAGTCTGGGAAACCACCTGACATTACTTCTTCATTTAGACCAATCAGTTTATTGCCCACTCTCTCAAAAGTTCTAGAAAAAATAATTCTTAAAAGAATCTACCCATTCATACATGACAAAAAAATTCTACCAAATACTCCATTTGGTTTTAGAAACAAACACTCTTCTCTTCACCAAATTCATAGAATAGTCGATACAATAGCCTCTTCATTAGAACAAAAACATTATTGCACAGGTGTATTCTTAGACGTGGCCCAAGCATTCGATCGAGACTGGTATGAAAGACTTTTATATAAACTTCGATTTCTACCTACCCCTCTCTATCTCCTTCTTAAATCTTTTCTCACCCATCGTACATTTATGGTACGCTGTTATAATGAGCTATCTACAGTCCATCCCATTAAAGCAGGTGTACCCCAAGGCAGCATTCTTGCCCCTACACTATATAACATTTTTACGGCTGATATTCCCCATTCTAACGACACTACCCTAGCCACCTTTGCTGATGATACAGGTATAATTTCCACTAACTTTGAAATAAATACAGCTACAAAAAACCTCCAAAACCACTTACTTAAATTGCAGCATTACTTTAATTTGTGGAGAATAAAGATAAACGAAAACAAATCTAATAATATCATATTTGATGAAAATTTCAAGTTGTTACGATTTTTTGAGTTAGAGTAAATTTCAAAAACCGATATGGTTTGTCATTCTAGAATTTTATATATTATATTATATTTTACATGTAATTTTATGTCAATATTCGTTCTCCAAACGCTTATAAAAAAAATTGTGCCTATGGATTTTAATAATTTTTGAACAATAAGAACTATTTCTGTGCAAATGCAAAAAATTCGAACATTTTAAATGCCTATAAGTACCTTAAAAATCAATATAATATTTTGAAATTTTTTCCTTTTGGTCCGGTAGAAATTTTTTTAAAGATTTTTGAAGAGTAGCTTATGGGTAACCTAGTGTTAATATTTTGAACCTTAAGTATGAACAAAATAAATTTTATGAATTTTTATCTACAAAATAACTTGCAATTTATTGTAATTTTGACACATTTTATAAAAATTTGAGCTTTATGGGCTTATACAAAAAATGTGAGTGAAACGATCTCTGACATTTTTTAGTGACAATAGTATTAACTTATTATAAACCTTGTATTAAATTTTCAAGAGTTTTTGGCCACCCAATTAAATTTTATAGATGTTTAAAAAAAAATTTTTACAAAAATCGAAAATTTAAATTGTCTATAAATAAGTCAAAATATGTCAAAATACTTTGAAAACTTAACCATCTATAGAGAACGTCTATATAAAGATTTGGTGAAAATTTCAAGTTGTTGAGATTTTTCGTTTTTGAGTTAGAACACTTAAAAAAATGTATTTTGTAAAAACGTGATTTTGCGTAAAATTTCCAGTTTTTTTGTAATTTTTTTATCGTTTTTTTCAATTTTTTTGAAAATTATTGAAAAAGTTGGATTTTTGACTTGCCTAAGTATCATC
The DNA here is from genome assembly GCA_025469195.1 of Chaitophorus viminalis. Taxonomy (NCBI): domain Eukaryota; kingdom Metazoa; phylum Arthropoda; class Insecta; order Hemiptera; family Aphididae; genus Chaitophorus; species Chaitophorus viminalis. Next base: position 213,660 of record JAIPRK010000198.1, read on the forward strand.
TACATTCACTTTCCTATCAGAAAAGTTGCTGTTTGAGAAAATCGAAGCATTTTTACTACCAAAAAAGATGTCCTCAGACACAAAAAATAAAAAAAAAAACACACATCATTGTAAAATCAATAGATTCCATCACTCCGTTCAGAATCTAAAACAATAGATTCCATCAATCCGTTCAGAATCTAAAAGTGCACGTTCTCGCGTTTGCAATATTCCCACATCCCACTATCAGACAACGCTCAACTGGTTTTGGAGGGAAATTATGTTGCTTTTAAAATAATCATATTTCACCCTTAATCAGTATATTTTTTTTAGGTAACTGTAAGCTTTTTGTATTTATCAAACCATTGGCCACGATCGGAAAGCATAGTTTTTCGTAAAACCATTGATTACAAATACTAGTAAAACATTATTACAAAGATAAAAATAGGTATTCGGTAATTCCACATATTACCAGGTTTAGTGGAGGAAATTTAACTGTAACAATTATATTACTCTACGTGTTAAACTAAATATAATGCTATTCTATCAAATTAATGGCTAACGGCTCAATAAGACCACGATTAAAGATATCTGTAATCGCGTTATAGACTGAAATTTTAACATTCGACATTAAGCTTACAACAGCCGAACAGTAAGTGCCTACTCTCGTTATTATCTCACGTAACATTTTTACTTTAAATTATATTCAATTTTATAAATTTTTATAGATGTCATTTTACGGTGTTAACGTAAAAAACATGTTTCCGTACGGGGGCGGCGGCGGCGGCAGTGGCAGCGGTAACCGGCAACCGCCACGCCGGGGCCGCGGTGGCTGGTGGCACACTGAATGACCGCGACGGACATATAAAAAAAATATAATATACTCAATAGCGCAATTTGAGAATTTATAGAACTAAATACTTTATAACACTGCATGCCCCGTATGTTTTTGCTGTTCACCTCGAATCTCCAGCAGACGACAATTGTCATGTGTAACTTGTAAGTTCTTTTATCGTGTATAAGGTACACTATACTCTGTTGATGGTTGTGTATATTGCAGTTCACCAACATCAGATGAAGTGGATGAAAAACTGATAGACAATGACCGAAACGGCATAACGACAAGAATCTATACACATCGCTACATGGGCACAATGGAACATGAGCAACAATGGACATGACACGTGGACACATATGATTGCAACTATTATAGTAACGCAGCCAGGGGGTAGGCACTGGAGGCATCACCTACCTAAGAAATGCAACCAGTGAAGCTAGTCTGAATGGTCTAGTGCTAAAAAATATACATAGTGATATATTATATTACATTATATTATGGTATAGATTTAAACACAGTCAATATTAGATATTTTCGTCAACAGAAAAGAAAGACGTTTGAATTTTAAACTGTAAGTACTCCTAATATAATTTTAGAAAATTAATTTTTGAATTGCCTACTACAAATTGTTATTTTTTTTCTTACTAGTTTGTTATTTAATTTTATAATCAAATAATATTCTATTATTTTTAAAATTTAAATTTTGTTTTAATACATTTTAAAATACAGACATTTTTTATTATTTAAATTTATTTATTTTCTTCATTATATAATCTTCTTTGTTTTTAGCTATCCCACTTATGTAAGCAATGGCTTATAATACGATTTGAATTAAAAATGAATTGTTAACGAATTAATATAATATTATTAATCCAAGATGTATAATTATATTCAATGTAGGTATACCATAAATTACTAACAATGCTAACATAGTTGTACAGTGATGGAAAAAAGTACATGTATGTTTATTGTTTTTATATCAAGTAATAAGGTATCAAATACTACTAATAAGTAGATATTTTAGCATTACAGTACCCTCTCCGAAAATAATTTCTGACTACGGCACTGAATTTGCAACAAAATTCATTTTACCTATTCCAATTATCCATAACATTGAACATTAAATCATAGACCTATTAAAGTATTAAATAATTAACTATTGTAGTTAAGAAGACTGCAATAAATTAAGGTAAGAATAATATATTTAACTGTATTTTAATGAGAAATCAGGCTATTTATGTATAAATATATATATATATAATTATTGGTGGCATTAGTTTGTAAGTATCGCTTACAACGTTCAATAGCAAATAATTCTTTAAGTCATCATAATTTTATTTATATCTTTAAGTAGGTTACTTTCATTGGTTCTTTCATTAACTGATTTAAATAATTTTAAGCCATAACTAATAATGAATAGTTTAGTTTATGTTCCTATATACATATTAAAATCTGTAAAAATATTTACTTCACAAGATTACTTACAAATTACGAAAGTAAAATACTAAAATAATTTATGATAAATATGTAAGCCTAGTAGCAAGAAGGGTTTTCTTAAAAAGATTTTTTAATTTGAAAAAATTGTTTGGATATAACCACCTTAAGGTGGTTTATGACTAACCACCTAGAAGTATAGTGTATACTTTTTGTACTATAAAAAAAAAAGTTACTGCTGGATCGTTTTACTAATAATTATAAAGAAAGAAGAAAAGTAGGTACATATGAATTAGACACATTTATAGTATTTTTATTATTTATATTTTTCAGGTTTATTACTGAAATATGCGAATATCTCGTTGACTCGTTATTATATATGGGACACCAGTTTATTATTCGCCCCGCATAGTTAGAGCACAAACACTTGTGTCAACAAGGAATACATACAAGCGTTTTTTGATTACCAAGACAGATATAACAGTTTATTTGTCTTGGCAACAAAATATTTTGATCCACATCCACGGCAATATGGGATAAATTTTGTTGTTGTTATGCCAATCGCTGCTGTTCAATTTCATTTATCATGTTTAATATTGGATCTTGTTAGTTGTTCTTCAGAAATTTCAAAATCTGCCTCATTTTCAACTAAATAATCATACAACAATATAAGTATGTAAAATTCACAATTCTTATAAGTGTATAATATAATAAATTTTATGGAAATCTTACCAGGAAATTGTGCTGCATTTATTTATTGCTGTTGAAGACGATCTTGGATCCAATCTTGCTGTCTTCTTAATCCTACAGTTTTCATTACATTTTAATTAGTTAGTATTTCTTTTACAAAATCAAATTATATTGGAATTTATTATGTAAATGTATCAAGACAAAAAACACTAACCATTGTTGTAAAATATATATAGGTCATTGTGGTTTTAGCGAATACGCATTGTTTTGATTGCTCATTGCGTATATTTATGTACTTGGGCATAGTATGGTCATTGTGCATTGTTGTAGTTTCTGGGAATAGACACTGTTCGGGTAACATTCAAAAAGAAAAAAAAGAACAAACATCAGCCCATCCAGTGTCGCAACAACCAGAGGGGCAGCAGAGGCAATACCCCTGTAGAGGGCCACTAATCGTTGTCTCAAGGGGTCCCGACGTGAACTACGTCTATTTTAAATAATTGCATTTTCTAATGCTGTGTGTGGTCTAATGCTTAAATAAATAAAATATATTAAATAAAAATATTATTGAAAATATTCATTTTTATAATTTATAATTTAACTATTTGATTTGTTGTCAAAGAGCAGGGGCCCCTATTGATTCATAATAACATCTATATTTAGATATATAATTATTATAGTGTATTATTATTTTATTTTTATTTAGTTACTTTTATGTGTGGAATTGGTATTCTCAAAATAATCTTTGTTATCAATAATCACTGTCCGTTGCCGGTGTCATTAGTTTTTAGTTCTTACTTCTTCAAAGCGTGATTTAGTGTTGAGTATTAGTTTATACTTGTATTTTTTATTGTTTTAAACTCATTTTAATAATGTCAACACGGCAATATTTAAGCGGGGCTACAAAAAGAAAATTAAAGCTCGTTCAAGAGAACAGAAACAAAAAAACAAAAAATTGGCTGGGTCCTGTTTTAAATACGGTAATAGTGTATAGAACTCTCCTTCTTTTTCCCTTGCCAAATATATGCTATGAACCCACTGTCTTTTTGTCGTATATTTTTCGTTTTCTTCAGCTTCTGACAAAAGAGCTAGTGTGAATATCATGTCTTCTTTGTCACTACTTGTATCACTCATTATAATATTATATTTTGTAAACACTCGAAAATATTCAAAATAAATAATTTAACAATAAGCTTTAGTTCGACCGTCGAGCTTGAGCGATGAGATCAAAATAACCAAGTATATATGGCCGCGAAATTCCGACTGGTCCGACACAATGTGCGGACAAAATTCGTTTCCGTTCCGATCTAGTGTGAAAGCACTGAACACAAAAGTCTTATTCCAAAATTCTCGCAAATTATTATTTTGGAAGTTATACCAAAAAAACTATAAAACATTATTTTTTTCGAAAATACGTGATATTTACGATAAAAATATCAAAAAACTACTTTTTTTATTTCAAAAGCTGTGTTTTTCGATGCTGATTTTGAAACTGTTTGAATTTTTCTGCGAAAACTATTAATTTGGAAATTACAGCATTTTTAAATTTACGTTTTTAAAGTAATAATTACTTTATTTGGCCAATATGACTATTGCGTAAAATTAAAGTAAAGTGGGGCGATTGATGCGCTACATATATGATTCCCTAGGGGTTTCTGGTTTGAATTCAACAAACAAATTTATTTTTTGTTTTTTTTTCTAGAATTTTTTAATATTTAAAATGAATATATTTTTAGCGGAAACCATTATTAAAGAAATTAAGTATTTCTACAACATTGAACGTAGTTTCGCTCCGCAGCTCTGTTCACTTTACTCACTTATGCTAAACCCTTATACTAAACACAAACTTTGTGCTATGCAATAATTATTTTAGAATCATATATTTTTACAAAATTTTTAATTAATATTTATAATAAAAAAAGAACACTAAAAGTGCAGTTATATTTTAATATCAATACATTGGTCAGTAGGTGGTTGTAGGCCTTCACATTATATTTTTAAGTTTTTTTAAAAAAAAAATCATTATCATTATTTATTTTGTATAGGTAACCTATATAAATATATATATCTAATATATACATAGACCTTAGGGTCCCATACATTGACTGTGTCCGGGGCCCCAAGGATCCTATCTACGGCACTGATCCCATCGCCACAGAAAAGACGCTGTTTCAGCAACACATGAGGGGTACTTGGAAGCAGCAGAGTCGAGGAACGGGGCTGTCGTTTCCACGGGTTAGTGGAGATGCAATCGCCTCCGCGGATTAGTGGAGGTGCAGTGGTTTTCATGGGTTAGTGAAAACTACGGTGTAATTGTTATTTTTGTACGCGAACGGATTTTTATGTTATATTTCGATTTTTTAATAGTAGTGTTTTTACATTTCATTTTTGAGTTATATTTTTATTCGAGTTTTCCTTTTATTTGATATCCTAAGGTTTTGGTAAAGAAAGTGTTTTAGACGATCTACTTCTAAAGGTATTAAGGGCCTGGCCACTATCCGTTTTCAGCGGTCCGTTGGTAACCGGTGAACACGCATAGTACGTTATCTGATAAAAACGAAACGCATTGATATGAATATAATTGGCTACACTATCTGGTGCGCAACGTTCCGTCATCTGTCAGCCGGATCGCAACGCAACATGCTGCGTTGAAAACTGATGCCGGATAACGTTTTATTTATGGAAACGCGTTGTTTTTGATGATGGTGGACACATCCGTTTTTAACGCATCCCGCGTGAATTCTAGTTCCTATTTTGAAAATTGGCGGGAAAACTTTACGTCAACAAAAACGGATTACAAAAACGGATGATCTGGCCGCCAAACCATAATCCGGTAAAAATGCATCCGTTTATCAACGCAAAAAACGGACCGGTGAAAATGGATAGTGAGGCCCGGCCCTTAGGCGGTGTTATAATATTTCTTATCTCATACTTGATATTATCGTTGATTAGGTAAGAAATAACGAACCACGTATTAAAGCTACCCGACATTAAGCCATGCAATAACGACAAATAGCCATTCGACAATACACCATCGACATAATCCGATAAAATTCCATCCGCCAAAAAACCATCGTACAACACTGCCAACCATATATTCGGACATGATAATTTTAAATTATTTCGACAAAAAGTCATCGAAATGAATTAACTATAATCAAAATTAATTATGTTTTTGGCACTATATTTGAAATTGGGCTGAATAGGTATGTTAATGTTTGTTTATAAAAATATCATAAATTAACCTTGACAGTTCACCATTCATCCTTCTTGAAAAAAAAATCCTTTAAATTTCAACAATAAATAAACTAAATATCCTTCGAATATTCTCTAAACATATAAATTTAATATTTATTAAATATCAATGTAATATGCATATTGTCTGAGAAGAATTATCCTATAATACAAAATATTGTAGATATTTATTGAAAAATTGTATTTATCTTAAAATGGTATTAGATATTATATAAAATTAATTCAAACTACAAAAGCTAGCAAATAAATCCTATCATATTAATTTAAATCCTACAAATAGCCTTTTCAACATGAATCTTGATTTTTAAAATTTTTCAGTCATGCATTGTTGTATTATGGATGTAATTAAGTATAGTAATGAGTTAGGTTGATTCAGGTGTAAGGTGTTCTTAAATACTAAAATTATACTTGGTTAAATTGTTAGTGTCAACAATCAATAATATAAAATATTAATAATTAACATATATATATTATTTTACACATCTGAATATCTGATCAATAAATAAAATATTTTTTAGGTGGTTTAGGATTAGGTGTACCTATCTAAAATTACACTTGGTTCTCCACCCATATTAACCTTATACTATTTGTTTTACTTTTACATAATAAAATATAAAGTATACTACCTAGGACCTAGGTACATTAATTTGTATGAAAATATTTATACTTATTAAATAGAATATTTTATCCTATAATGAACTAAATTAATAAGTATAGGTAATATAAAATTATCTATTATTTTGGTTTTCAATGTTGTTATGCCTAATTTTGTAGTTTAGATTATTTAATGTTTTGTAATTAAAGTATCAATAATATTGAATTCATTTCTTTTATTTGCATTACAAGTTACAACTAGTGATCCATAGATCATAGTTCTATATTGTTTTTCCTATAGAAAAAAGTGCAAATATATTGTTGCATTAGGTATTTATTTTAACTATTTAAATGTATAGTAGATACCTATACAAAAATATTAAGGAATAATATTTTCTCAATAGGTGTTAGAAGTAATGAGACCATGAGAGTATTGAAAATTTATTGAACTCGGACAGTATATTTTAAAATTCTTTAGTGCTGTCAAAAACGATTCATTTTGATAATAACATTAATAACTAATTAATTTGGTGGCTTTTTGTCGGAATAAGTAAAATAAGATTATTGTATCAATGTAGACATTAGGTTGGTAGTAATGTAAAGTGATTTTTTGTCGGATTGTGGCTATGGTGTTTGGACGAATGATTTTTTGTCGTTATCGCGTGACTTTGTGTCGAATGGCTTTTTGGCGGGTGGCTTTTCAAGGTGTCACCAGAAATAATATAACATTTGCCCAGGTAAGATTAAAACTCACTCTCGAACATCCAGTACTCAGTATTGTAGTCAGTTGTTTTGAGAGTAAAACGACATTATAGAGTAGGTCTCTGTGGGGGGATTAATCTACTGTGAAATATCTGTTTTATACGGCAAGTTTTTGCGTGGCGTATACGACACCATCAACAATATTTTGTTCTACATTGCCAGGAGGAACTTGCCTAAATTAATTTGTTCGTTCTGCTTTAGGTTTATAACACGATTGTTTTCACAGCAGCGTATCGAATTTGTGATTAATTCTAAGCATACGGGGCACTCGAGCCCATTGCGGATTTATTTGCCGATCTCCAACATTACCGCGATATTGGGGGAATCGACATAACCGTTATCGTCGCTGATCACCTCTTCAATGAGATCATGTCGTGATATTGACATAAAATTACCCATATTGAAATATCTCGAATTCAATTTTACTATTAATAAAGTAATTTATTAAAAATGGATATGCAATTATCTTAATAAATATACAAAATTCACATCAAATAATAATACAAATTATATTGTAGCTAATTTATTACATATTTCCGGTTTTATTGAAATAAATTGGTCCATTAAATATATAGATTAATAAATATATATTTTTTTTTTTGTGTAATTGTGGATCACCGGTTTCTACGAATTACTTCTTATCTACTTAAACTATAAAAAAACTATTTTAAGTACATAGTTATACCATTGATTATAAATACTATTTATACTATTCATACTATTTATAATCAATGGTTATACTATTAATAGTGTATGTATGGTCTGTTTTTACGCTTTCAACTAATCACCATTGTTTCAATTTTATTACATGCTTCTTTATAGTTTTGTTGTCTTGTTGATGTGAATCAGTAATTATTATAAAATATTTTAATTTCTTTTTAGTTTTTACATGAAATGAACACGTAGTCCATGCTCTATGCATAGACTTATGAAAAATCAGAAAAATTATTAAATGTATACGAGTTCAATAAATGACAACCACGGTTGAAGATAGCACATAATGGTAATAACTATTAACTGATACCTTGTGGTGATAACAATTGTTAATACCATATATTGATGACAAATGTAAATATTGTTAACAAATAACAGTACAATTTTTTTTATCAGAATGTCAATGGTTAATTAGTAAATTGTAATCATTATTCAATCGTATTTACATAATACACTATACACAGTTGTCAGTTTAACCGTCGGGTAGATTGTATTGTAGATCCGTATAGTAGAAGTACTTTAGAAACTGTAGTTTTAAAATATATTTTGATTTTCCTTAACCGTGCGTACGTTGTAATTAAGACTGTTAAAATGAATGCTGTAGAAAGACGTGAAGCTAGACGTAGAAGAATATTGGAAAATTCCGAAATCAGGCTTAAAAAAATCACTACGATAAGTACCAACGAAAATGTATTGGATGGACAATCAGAATTAGTAAAATACGAACAAGGTAAGTTATATATTATATTTATAACCATCAGCAATTGAATAAGCTATTCTCAATATTTGTGATTAGTTAACATAAGATTATGTTTTTAAAATAATCTAATCATTATATATTTACAGCAATTCGAAAGTTCTTACCAATTTTATAATGTTAAATATAAAAAAAACTAACCAACTAGTTTGTAATAGTTTATCAAATTTATATCAAAAGATCTGTCTAAAAATGCTTAATATTTTCTTTTCAGAAATTAGTACATTGAATAAGGTATTTACTGATTGGCCTGTTTCAAAATGTCATCTAGAGACTGCATCATCAACAAAAATTCTTGAGGACCAACATGTTTTTAACTTAAAACCAAATCACCTTGATACCAATTTACATTCCAAAAATATTAATTACCAAATAAAATGTTCATCTTCTACAATCTTACACATTATATTATCTCAAATCGTCTTAGTGTTATTTTACTATGACTTAGGATTTTTATTTGGCAATGTAAGTTTATTATTTTTGAATATTAAATTTATTAATCAAATCATAGCATTGTAATTATTGTATATTTTGCTTTTAAATTGAACTTATTAATAATTGTTAGTTTTTTTTTTAAAAATTGTATCCATGAAATTGCTCTTCAACTTGTTTTTGTTCATTTTTTGCTCATTACTAAATTTAGACAATCGTAGAGTTAGAGAAAATTATGAATTTATTAAAAACTTTCTGTAAATTCATTTACATGAATTTTATGTTTAAAAAACATTTTAGGGAGGTGAAACAAAGGGTACATATAAACAAATTTATTAAAATATAGTTTAAAATTTTTCTTAAGTTGTATTTACATACACACACAACACACACACATATATATGCATATATATATGTAGCATCCAGTTTCTGTATCTAGCCAATGTTTTTTAAAAAATTGATTTTAATGAGAATTTCTTTTTACATTTATAAAAAAACAATTTTTAAACGTTTCCTTGAACATTTTTATTTGCATGTAATTTCAAGCAATATGTAACATGGATTTGCTATCCTTGTCTTGTATACTTTAATATTTTATTTCATGTTTTTTTGAAATTGGTACTGGTTAGATATTGATTGATCATTGCTTATGCTAATTAACTATTATACCAACTGATTTAATATTTTTTTTATTTTTTAGTCTATAGTCGTGCTATTCTTGCTCGGAATTGTACCTGAAGTATATACATCCAAAGAACAACATGATAGTATACATGTTATTCTATTAATGATGCTGGGTATTTCTCAGAATTCAGCACAACAAATATCCAGGTATATTAAAGTAATATGTGTAGCAGGACAAAGGTTTTGTGTATATATTTTTTGTTTTGTATGTTCTTATGTTGTGTTAACACTTCTACATTTTGATGTCAAACATGAAAGTACCATGACATAACTGAAATAATTTTGTTAATTTTTAATAATTTATTGTCAATTTTATTTATTTATTATTTTTGTTACTATATTGGTATTAAATTCTACTGAAATTTATAATGGGCAACATTATAAGGACTATGTTAAATTAATTATTGAGAGTTTGCAATTAAACGTTATTGATATTAATTATTTTTTTATTATTAATACTTTAGTTTGGGTACAGTAATTCTAGAAAAATTATATACATTAATACTTAAATTAGCTGTATCCAAATTTTATTTTAAGTAAGTTAAATTATTGACATACCTAGCCGAGTTATGGTTAAGGGGTTGTCTGAATTGTACAATTGTAACAAAACACCAGTTTGTCATAGTTTTATATTTGAATAAAAGAATCTTCAAAATGAGAAATTTTAAATTAATTTCAAAATTAAATTATTTTGAAATACATTATATTATTTTGGTAAGATAAGAGCAATGGTAATTAATCAGGAATTTATAAGCTGAAAATAATTATAATATCTACATCAATCAAAAATACCAAAACATGTATTATTAAATAGGTTTACCTAATATGGCTTTGCAATTTCTCAAAGTACATTGATGATAATAAAGAAACCTTAATATGTATTTTATTATAATATATAAAAAAAATCATTATTCAAATATTTCAAATTTAAATATTATGAATATTAATATTAATATTATATTAATTATTAATATTTCAATTTCAAATATTATGAAAAAAAAAATATATATTAAAATAGCTAAAATAAATAAGAAAAGAGTTAGTATTTATAAAAATGTTGCAATGGAAACTGATAATGAGTATTTTATATAAGTATTTTAGAATCTAACTGAAACGAACGAGGAATGTATTGATTTTACATAATGCGCAGTCATTAGTATTATATTAGTAATTTTTATTTTTTATTTGTTATATCTGTTTACAAAATTTTGACCAGGTGTTTCTAACCCATGACTTTTCTGAAAGGAAAGTTAGTACTTTGAGAATAGTACCAATAGTAGAAAATGAATTTCTCAATAGTTTTTAGAATGATGGAGAAAAAGGTGTAAAAAATTGTAATACATTTTTATCTGTATAAGATATAAGGAAACTGGTGTAATTTTAGTTGTCATAGCAGCGCAAAATATTTTAGCATTTTATGGACATTTGATTTGATAATTTTCGAAACATTTTCATCAAATGTTTTTATATATAGATACTTGGAATTTTTGATAAAAGTTAAACCCACCTATTTAAGTTTGGCTTTTCATTTATCTTTATAAATATAAAATGGTCAATCTAACATCTTTCATTCAGAATTGTATTTTGGAATACCAATGGTTCATTGATTTCAAATTTAAAAGACCAATACAACAATATCATGCAGCCATCCCCGTAGAACCTAAGAATCCCGCCTTTTTTTTCAAAGTCAAATATAAATATATAATCTTAAATCTAATGCATAATTTTTTATATTATAAAATACCAAAAAAATAAGAAAACTCCAAATACATGCATTTTATGCAAAATACACATTTTTATTTTTTTTTACAGGAATCTAACGAAAATTTTATTGCAAGACAGTGTTATTAAAAGGTTATTCAAAAAAATACGTATATAGTAGTGAGTAGCGAGAACAGGCAATAGCTGCTTCAATAGTATCTATAATTGAAGGTTAATGTGGAATTTTAACAAACATTTTGTTTGTTGGTAAACTACCCTAAAATTTGTTTGAGTGGTATCTTGCTCTATTTTCTATTCTATCCTACTATCTTAAGAACAATATTGTATTTAAATAGATTTTTTGATTGAAATTTTAAAAGTACATTAGGACCAACTAAAATAGTTTAAGTAACACCTGGATAGACTTGTCAAACCTAACCCTTTCCTATAGTCCTAAGCCTATTAACATGTAATAAATAAATAATTAATATTACATTCTTTATATTTCCGTCCTAAATATAATTATGGTAAGAAATAAAAATTAAATTTCAAATTGAACAGATTACTTACAAATATTTTGTTTAAATATTCAATTTTTATTGTGTTCATAAGTATTTAACACTTGTATATTTATTATTTAACTTTTTAAATAAGCTAAATAATAACTAACAATTAATTAGTATTATTTTTTATTTTTATCCTTAAGGTTATCTATCTAGTTATGATTTTTATCATAATTTTATGAATTTTAGTCATATATATTTTTCTATTAACCATGATAACATATTTACAAATAAAGCTTGCAGTATATTATTTAGTTAAGTACTAGAGTTAATATATAATAAACTTAAACTTAAAAGATATCAAAGATTTTTTGGGGAATTTTGTTGTAAAAGCTGTAAAAGGAAAAAAGCACTGAAATAAAATTAAGATTAAAAGAAACAGTATCATCTGAAAATTCTACATTTATAATTACTTTATTTAATTTAATTATAATCAGGTCTTTTTATAAATTAAATAAACAACTAAAATATGTGTTTTAACAACAATTGATAACAGGAATGTGAATTTAGTTCCACAGTTTAGTATTTATTATACATATATATTAGATAATAGATATTAATATATTATACATTAAGATTTCTATTGCAAAATGTATCTTTTATTTTGAACATTTTATCAAAATAAAATATTTGATTATTAAATAAATAAATACAAAGAATATAATTTTGAGGTTTTTAACTAAAATTAATAAAATTTAGTACACATTAAACATCTGATATTAGTTATCCTGTATTATGAAGTATTTTGAATAAACAAGTTTTAAATTATTTCACCAAAGAGTTTGTCTAGACAATTATAATAATTCAGTATAATTATATATTTTTATGTGCTTTGTGAAAACTATTGATAAAAAAATAAACAAATATAAATTAATACAACTGCAAAACTGTTTCCCATTTTTAAATGTATAAATATATTATATAACATTAGTTTATGAAAATCAAGATTAACAATATGGATGTGACATATATTCACATAACAAATGATTGGCTCATATTTATTACAAAAATGCAAATATATCAAGCCAGTAAGTTCAATTTTAATGACTAATTGGATTTTATTTATCATCTTAATAAAATAAGATTTACATTTAAAATAACTAAATGTACCTTACATCTTTAGAAATAACATACATACGTATTATAATATTAAAATAAAATTCTCTTGTCTATATACTTGATATTTATTATATAAAATTATCTAAGTGTTGTTGACTTACTAAATTGAATACTTTCTTTTTCTTTTTCTTTTAATTCAAATAGTCTATGGATACCTTTTCGTAAAATCATGAAATTATAATCTATAATCCCTGTAAATAATATTAGTTTTAAATTAATACATATAATATTGTCAATGGTATGAAGTTTATATTCAATCACTCACTTTGTTTTTCAAAATTATCCTCTCGTAGTATGCACACAAGTGCTAAATAACTACACACTTCTCTTAAATATAAGATTGTACCATTGTTAAGTTTAATAAGACTTGAACTTTGGTCATCAAAGGCTGGATCGTTCATTAGTTGTGGATCGTCTCCCAAACTGTACATATTTTTTACATGCATTAAAAAAGTTGAAAATGTTAATCACAGTAAATTGCCTACCCATAAATGTTTGATAAATCTATGACAACATCTATCATATCACAGCAAAGTTCATAGCTTTGCATATCAACTGGTGACGAATCAGTTGCAACATATATCTTAGTTTTAACATCAAATAAAAAAGCTTTTTCAATTCCAGAAGTCTGAAAATCAATTCAAAATAAAATTGTTCAACATGTGAACAGGAAAAATATGAAAATGAAATAGAAATATATTACTGATATAATAATATTGAGAAAATTTTCAAGAGTTGCATAATGAGGAATCATTTTCTGTACAACTCGACTAAATGCTTCAAATATGCTATGATCATATATTGACGTCAAATGGAAACTAATATATATTTTTTGCTCGTCTCCTATCAAAAAAAAAAAAAAAATTACAAAACAATTATCATATAATAATAAATTGATAAAAGTTTATGTTTACATCAATAAGTACTGAATGACATTGGTGATGAAACAATTATTTTAATAATACAATTTATTATAGTTACAATATTTCATTAAAATATTACCAGAATCAACAAGATCATCATTAGCTCTTTGGTGGATTTCTCGTTGAGTTTCCATTTTAGTATCTTCGGTAAGACCATCAACTTTATGAATAAAAACTTCAAACTTTATATTATTATTTACTTTGTAGGCTTTTGTCACAACTGCATGTAAACGATTCAACGCACTAGCTATAGCATCCTTCACAAAATTAATAAGTTAATTAAAATTTCATAACCTTTTGTATTTTAATAATGTAATAAATTGTTTACTTGAGCATCAATAACAAATATAAGTGATTCACATCCTTGAAATATAGATTCTGCATCATATTCAGGATCGGTAAAATCAAAATGACCAGGAAAGTCACAAACTTGGAAATTGACAAATGCTGAATTATTTACAACATCTTTTAACGTTGAATTATTACTACCAATAAATAAAGTCTCATTAGGAGACATTTTTTGAAATACTACTTTTTGTATAGAAGTTTTTCCGCTTCTGCAAAAATACATTAAATTATAAAAATATTTATATTCAATTACATAAATATGTACCCTCGTAATCCCATGAGCACAAGACGTGGTAAATCATCCTTTTCTGATTCAGCATCTTCATCAGATACAAATGGATTGTACCCATAATGTTTTGACAATGAGCCAATATCAAAATTAGTGGTAAAAGATTCATCCTCGACTCGATTAAATGACTAAATAAATAATTAGAAAACAAAAATACCACTCAATGAAAACATTAACGAATCTGAAAATATATTTTAACTTGCTATCTAACTATATGATTATTAAGGATGGTGAAGACGTAAAATACATAACCCAAGATGTCATATAAATAAAATTCTAATTGTATACTAGTATTTTATAAGATTTATTCTTGTTTTGAATTTATTTCTTAAAATAATTTATTTCCAATTGTTATTTTATGCAACAAGCTAAACAAAGGTAATGGTAACATAAATAGGTATTCAATAGATACACTATAAATGTTTTTATAAATATAATTATTTTGATTTTTAAAAAATTCCAAATCAAATTTTGCTTTACACTTAAAAATAGTTTTCTTATATTAGTTTATATCAGTTTGCTTATATTCAAAATAAACAGGTAATTCTGGTTTTAATTAATAATAAATAAATAAAAATCTAAAAACAATTTAAACTGGTAAATAAATCTAACTACCAGCTAGGTGTTGTAAGCAACAATTACAAATGCAATTTTAACAATGGCGCTAAAAGTATAAAGGTGGTGTTTACTTATCACAGAATGTTAAATTAAAATACATACCATGATTGCTTAATATTTCTTTTATGATTAATAATATATTTATCTTAAATCTTAAAACAAAATATTATGATTCTCAATGGCCTAATCACATATTTGTGCAACAGTGCTGAGCGAAATGATGGAACTTGGATATTATCGCAATTCGCAGTTAAGTAAGAATCAAATTTGAACGAGACATACATCGGTAAGGCAAGAGGTTTTTTACGGAATGATGTTTCGGTTTCAAATGATTAGTGATTACTCGAGTTGATTATATCACAGACTATATGCATACAGTAATAAATATATTTCATAGTCTGTGATTATATTAACTCGTTAACATACAAAATGTAGTACGATAATATGGTACGACCACATTTGTTCTGTGGTACGACCACGTTCGATGTTATCATCAAGTGACCAGTCAGTGGGTACAGTGGGACCACGGTTTAAGATATAATGGTTACCCAACGAGTTATGTTACATGTGTTATGGATGTGACCGCGGGTTTGACTCTATAAATCAGCTGACATGGGTGCCAACTGACACCTAGCGCTCATAAATCAAAGCAATTAATGATGATAATGATGATAATATTCACGATTTCCTGACAATATTTGTTAATTCCATGATAATAGAATGTCACAGTGGTCACAGTGGTCAATTTTTACGAATAAATCCACACGAGCGCTAGTTATTGGTTGGCCATCAGAATTCAGAGAGTCAATTCGGCGGACACTTTATCATCGCTCGTTGGGTAACCATTATATCTTAAATCGTTAGTGGGACTAAGATATTTTAATTCGTGGTGGGTACTAAACTACTACTCATACGTCATAATATCACAATGTTCACTGTCACAGAAATACAGAACTGTCTATAATCTATTAATCTACATTATTATAATATGTACAATTCAAGATGTGTATTTAATCGTGGTCAACAGTCATATGTGTCCATATAATATATTAATATCATATTATATAGTACAAAAATAAGACTGTCAACCATAGAGTATTACCATAGAATAGATTCTATTCTGTGCCTCTGTGGTATTATACTCTATGCTGTCAACTATAACACCTTTGTGCTGCCCGTGCTGGCACTTAATAAATTGATACTAATCTCGACCCATCACCATAGCTTCTTTTTGCACCCCAGTAAACAATAATACAATATCCATATTATGCGTTTATGCAATCTTCGAGATAATTAATAATTTATTATCATTTATCAGAGAATTACTCAAGTCTCAAATAAGTATAACTGAAATTAACATTTAATTCGGTGCTGATAACATTTAAAACTATGTAGGTACCTGACAGTATTATAGTTAAAATGCCGGATAAATTTATCCAACTGTTATCTACTTATCTATTAGTAAACTAGTTAGAAGCAGTATTGAAAAACCGGGCTCATGTTTACTTGCATTTACACCAGAAATCTTATATTGAAGTTAGTGCGGCATTGTTACCGTATTATCGGTACTCTGTAGACAATAAGCTTTAATAAAAATGTATATTACGATCAATAGTATATTGAACATTCATATATTTTTCAATTTTTGTAAGACGATTCTCCCAGGAGATTTTGTTACCCGTTAGAAGTTTCAAAGTTTTCATTCGCTTTGACATATTTACTCAAAATATAAAATATCTTCCATTGTCATCGACCTTACACAGTTACACATTGTACGTTGTAGGGTTTTCATGTTGAAGTTTAAAAACAAGAAAGATATGCAATGAGTAAAGAAAAATTTTCAGGTATGTAATTTTTACTTCTACATTCAATAATAATACATGTTAAAACAAATATTAATAACTTAATAGTTAATAAGTTACTCTTGTAATTTTTAACTTTTTTTTTTATTGACATATCAATTTCTTATCGGTAATTAATTTTATGAATATGGAACATGTGACATTAAATAGTTACAATAATCTTAATATATGTTATACTCATTTTCATAACTAAATGAAAAATACATTATGTTCTGAATGTCTTAAATATTTTTATAAGTAAATATATTGGAACAGTTATCTACAACTCTCAACTAAATTTTGTTATAGACAGCGCAACAGTACTTATAGAACTTTTGGAAGTATCTATTCACTGTATACTCTATGCTAGGAAAATATATCCTGAAGGTATTTTCGAACTGAAGAAGAAATACAACGTTCCAGTACATGTAAGGGCTTTAGTTATGTTTACAAAAATGTATGTCATTTAAAGCTTTAACAATAACTTAATTGTATGACAATTTTACTGAAGGAGTAAATTTGTTGTATATTGAAGTATTAATGAACTTTTACTGCAACCCAATTTTATAAAAGATTTGAAAGAATAATAATTTTGCTTGTAAAAATTGTAATAGGTTTATAGCAAATAATTTTAATATTAATAAATAAAAACTAAGTAAATGGTGATATTTAAATTGGACTTGTAGGTATTCATACATTTTTGCTATATATTAGATTTATTATGACATTATAAGTTCAGATATTCTGTTTTAACAGATATGTATTTGAAAATAATGTTACCCATAAGCTTATTGTAGCATATATTCTAAAATAGTTTTTTTATTTATTAAATATATTTATTTATTTAATATATTCTTAAATTTTTTAGGTTTCAATTTATCCCGAACTGAATTCATATATAAATGGAACTCTTAATGCTGTTAAAAAAATATTAATACTAAAAAAGTTATGTAAATTGGATATTTGTTTTTATAACAAGTTTGGAATTGCAGTTGAACGCTTTGTCTTCAAAATTCATAATGTTGAACTTGAAATGGATTTATCAGATTTTTCGTATGTATTTATTGTTATGCAGTGTTTTTATTAAATCACTTTTATGTTTATTGACTAGTGATGTCCGATGGGCAACAATATAATATTAATACCACAATTCCTGTGGTATTGATATTGTATTAAAAAGTTATTAAACCAATACATACTACCTAGTAAGTATAACCTATCAAAAACAATTTTTTATTTAAAAAAATCAACTTTACTAAGAAATACTATTATTATTATTAAATAAAAGTTAATACATATAATATAATGAAATATCAATTTTGAAATTAATAGTTTACAATTTTCTCTTGTCAATAATTAAAATATATATTTCAATATTGTGATTTATTTGAAAATTATTAGTTGATTTCAATATAAAATATTTGCCACGGTATCCATGTCATATCAAATTATTGATATTGTTGCCTATCATTACTACTTTTTTTTTTTAACTAGGAATCTAAGAGATCCATACTTGGTAAAATTAGAACAAATGTTGAGAGCTCTCTGTTTAAAATTAACAGTTAGTGATACTCTCTTAAATCCTTTGCCCTTCGGTTGTACATTTCAAATTCATATTCATACAACTGAAACATGTTCCATCGAAATCCAAAAGGATACAGAAGTATGTATCTATTTTATATTTTATTAAAGTTTTAAATAACTAAAACGTTATTTAAGCCTTGCAATAAACAAGCTTGTGTAGAAATATATTGATTTTTTGTGTGATTAAGTTTTTTAAAATTTGCGAAAAAAAAACACACTTGAAATTTTAACACTATTTAGATTAATTTAAGTAGTATAATAATATTTATGTTATGTTATTTTACTGTAAAACATTAGATTATATAATAATTTACAATAAATTAAAGTTGTTAATATTACGCTGAAAACACTACTAATAAATAAAACTTGATAAATTATAATTTAATTTTTAGGAATTTCCATTGATTCCCAGTGAAAATAAAAGCATATTGTTATCATCACCTGTAGTAGTGCCTTTACGTAGTATTGAATGTGAGCATTTAAAGTTGGAAATTTATGCCGAAGAAGGAAATAAGGAAGAAACTTCAGACTTATTTACTCCAAGTCCATTACTTTAACATAATACTCAATAAATAACAATTTATTAAATTGACATACTTTATAAATCTTATTTAATAATGTATATATTATTTAAATAATAGATAGTTTCTTAAAGCTTAAAGCTATTAAGTGTATTTCTTTTAAAAGTTTACAAATTTCTTTGTTTAAATACATTTTGTTATTTAATTTTTACTTACCATGTATACTACTTTTACTTATTTTGTATTAATTTGAAATGTGTAAACAATTAAGTTATTGATTAAAATATATTTATAAATTTTATCTCCATGTATGAAGTATTTATTTTGTTATTTTAAGACCTATAATGAATTTTAATAAAACGTGATTAATACTCAAACATTTATTTCAAATCTAAAATTAAAAAACTTATGTGAGGTCATTATATCTATCTATAGCAATAATAACATTCTTTAAAATAACTTGAAAATATACCCTATATAAATTTAAATGCCTCATAATATATGTACTTTTTGCATATTTATTTTAATAATTGTACATGATGGTGGTTTGTCTTGACTGGGTTTGTATTTTGACAAGCCACAATATGGCCAAGCATGATGGATGGTTTTAGTTAGAATTGGGTGAGAATTTACTTTCCATATCCCAATCTACACATATTTCAACCTCTATCTAAGACAATAAAGGCATGTAGGCCCTATTCAGTTGGTTTTATAACTGCTAATTATAATTTACGCTCCCAGACTTCTAAAAAAATTTACTTTTATAGATAAGGTTAGAGAGATAATTATTATTTAATTTTACCATCCATAAGTAAATTCATTTTAAATAAAAATGTTTTGTACTTAATACATTGGATTGCAAAAGTATTCAGAAAATTACTTTTTGGCTATGAAAATCTTCTAACAAAAAAAAAAAAGTGTTTAGCATCAAATTATGAAGAATATATATTATTTAAAACCAGTTCCATATGTTTCATTTTGAGTCTGAAATTAAAAATAATGATTCTCTTTTACCCAAGTTCTGTTACAATAAGAGATATAAAAACTAAGTTTTATGGGTGTTGATGTGTATTATTTCCTTTAATGTTCTTAATAAATCATTAATCATTGAACACCATTTATCTAAATTATATTTTTGACTACTAATAATATATACTCATATCACTAAATAAATCAGTAAGGTACACACTTTAAGTAAATAATATAATTTATTTAAAAAAAATAAAAATATGTATTTATAAAGTAAAATTGATATATTTACTATGCAAAATTAACATTAAAATATTTTGTTTCATTTATTTTTGTATTCGACACATTTTATTAATTTAACACGGTATCATTCCACAATAATTTTAACAGTTATTAAAATAAAAACAAATTATAACATAAAAATAAAAGTAGTGGAGCACTATTATTTTACTTTTTCAATCATTTCGGGAACAGCTTTGAATAGATCAGCAACTAATCCATAATCAGCTACTTGGAAAATTGGTGCATCAGGGTCCTTATTAATAGCAGCAATGGTTTTAGAATCTTTCATGCCAGCCAAATGTTGGATGGCACCAGAAATGCCAATAGCCAAATATAATTCCTATTAGATAAATATTGTTTTAGTTTAATTGATAATGATTAATGTTACTTAAAAAAATATTATAATTTACTGGAGCAACAATTTTTCCAGTTTGTCCAATTTGCATGTCATTTGGAACAAAACCAGCATCTACAGCTGCTCTTGAAGCTCCTACACCTGCACCCATTTTGTCAGCAAGATCATAGATCATTTTGAAATTGTCAGCAGATTTAACACCTCGTCCTGAATAAATAACAGAATATTGAATACTTTTATCAATATATTATAGTATATAACATTTATAATACCTCCAGACACCACTATTTTTGCTGATGCTAAATCTGGTCGGTCACTTTTACTTAATTCTTGGCTAATCCATTCGGAACCAGATCCTTTTTCATAGCTGCTCGAAGGTACAGCATCTTCAACAGTACCAGAACCACCATCAGCAGCAGCTTCAAAACTAGTACTTCGTACAGTGAGTACTTTGACGGCATCCAATGATTTTAAGGTCAAAATAGCATTTCCTTATAAAAAGATAATTAAACAAAGTTTAAATTAAGTGTTTAATTAATCAAAAATATAACAAGAATCTAGTGCTTATATGGTGTGTTTCTTTTTAAAGGTAACACAAAATATTGCAGTTCAGTGACCTCGGATTGATATGGGGTTTTTGGGAGGAGAGGTAGGGAATACAGAAATGCACATGTTTTGATGATTTTAAAATTTTTATCTCTTTTAGTGTGCATATTCTTAGTATTTATTTAAATAGCAACAGACATTTTTGTATTTCTTACTTCCTCCAGAAGACCCCTTATCAATCTGAGGTCGTTTGACTGAAATATTTTATATTACCTAAGGAAACCACTGTATAGTCTGCAAAATGTATTTACATAAAAATATTATTTTAATTCGGAAATTGTAAATGTTACCAGCATAAATTGTTCGCACAAATGTATCAGGAGATTTTATGTCAATAACATCAGTAACCGGAGAAACATCTAATAATGCAGCTACTCGAGGTAACAGTGATTTGCTTTGGGCACTGGAGCCAGCTAATACATGGGTAGCATTAATTTGTTTTTGTGTAGCTAATACTAGGGGTGCAAATACTTCTGGTAGAAATCCTTTAAATTCTTCACCTTCAACTTTAAGTACTTTATTAACACCAGACACTTTGGACACTTCTTCTACTACCTATTAATTATACATAAAAACAAGCAATTATTAAACATTTATAGGTATTACTTAGTATGCAATTCATTTTTTGCACATATTACTTATCAATTATTCAATAAATATACTTTTATTATACATATATATTTGAATATAATAGTTTAAAGTGTAAAGATAATGGTTATAAAAAAAAATAAATGATATTGAAAAATTTTGATATAAACACAATAAAAAATGGTATTTTAATTTTTAAGTACGATTATAAATTTATTTTATAAAGTATTTATATATGAAATACATAACCTAAGAACTTATTACATATTTAACCTTGATACAGTTGATCACTGAGGTTATTATGAAATATATATAGGTACAAGGTATATATGCATTGGAAAAATGTATTTATTAATGTTGAATTTAAAAATAAAATGATAAATAATATGATTAAGTAAAAAATGTAATAAAGATTAATATTTTAAAAAGGTTTGAAAGTTGATATTCAAACATACAGAACCGATTTTAGTGCCAGCAACAAGTACAGATACTTCACCGCCAAGTTTTTTGGCAGCTGTCAGGGCATTACGTGTTACAGCAGCAAGTTTTTCGTTGTCATGTTCTGCAATGATCAACGTACTCTGAAACCTATGTCCATTGATCTTGACAAGAAAAAAAAAATAATATTAACAAGTGTAAGCAATAGCCAATAAGAGTAAATAATTATACTAAAAGTATAATAGATATTTATATTTACCTTAGAGCTAATGTTTTTTGAGTTTCTTAAAATGTTACTAATCATCTTTACCCCAGTAATTGCTGAAAGCTTTGATAGAACTAGTATAGAACTACCTAATAAATGATAATTACGTATGTGCGCACAGCTAAAGCACAAGACCAGGAAATGTAATGTAATGAACTTGGCTATCAAAATAAGAAACCAGGAAACGATTTACCTGATCAAAGGGTATTGCAATTACGATTAGTGCTATCATAGCAGGGGGTATCAAAGTAATCATACTATCAGTCAAGTGTACAATACAATTTTATGTTTATTATCATTAATAATTGTTGGGATTGATAAAAGTCGTCCAACACTCCAAATTGCAATTATAAGACCATTGAATTAGGAAATAATAATTTAGAATTAACTTAAGAAAGTCATTACAAAATTAATGTAAGTTTAAATTTTGGTCTATAATCATTAATTGAAATGTAAGAACATGAAGTTTTTAGTTATTCCCAAAAATAATGTTGTATAGGTCTAAAATAAATAAATTGTAGATAAATAACCAAGTGTCCATATTTTTCTTTTCTATTTGTAGTGCTCAAAATGCCTAAAAAATTTGTTGGTATGAATTCAAAAGCCTCAGAAGCTAAAGCTCGTAAAGATGCTATTAAACAAGAAGCAGATTTAAAAAAGCAAAAAGCAATTGAAGATGAATTTTGGAAAGATGATGACAAGAATGCTGCCAAAAAACAAAAAAGGAAAGTAAGTTTTATTGTTAATAAACGGTTTCTGAATCCACAAATAATCTCATCATTAATTAATTTACTTAAATAAAATGTTGACTATTTAATTAGGTATTATTAGACTCATTTAAATTGTTAATAGATAAAGTACATATGTTTAATTAATAATGTAAATTTTAGTGTGCAGCAAATATTTACTAGTTTTTTAATTTTGTGTAAATTATTTAATCAATTTATGTAAAATAAATTATTTTTTTAATATTACATAATTATTCAATATGTTAATTTTTCTAAATTTCCAATTGAATATTTATTAAAATTTTTAATGTAATTTAATTAGGTAATTGTAATTGTAAACCATAAACTTGATACATATATTGTATTTAAAAATAGGAAGAAAAAGAAAAAAAGAGAATCGATCAAATGGAAAAGAAACGAGAAGCACAATTACTGTTGGAAGAAGAAGTCCGTGAAATCAAGACAAAACAAACCACCCAAAAAATTACTAGACATGAACTCATGGTATTATAGTTTTAAATATATGAAAAAATATTTAAAATTCATTATGACTAAAAAATATTTCAGAAAGAACTTGATAGTCCATCAGTTCCTAAGTTGGAAATGAATTTAAATGAAGAAAGTCCAATTGAAGAAAACTTGAATCGTTTGACCATGCATGATGAAGAAGCACGCACAGTTGATGAGGCTCTTAATATGCTGAAGTAAATATGAATTTAATTTTTTAATCATAAAAGATTGTTAAAAATGAATTAATAATTGAAATATAAAAATATTTTTTATATTTATTACCATATTTATTTGTTGATAAATTGTTACAGCCCTTCTCAAAAGTTTTTGGACAAACATCCAGAAAAAAGACTTAAAGCAGCATATACTGCTTTTGAAGCAGAAAATTTGCCAAGATTACGTGCTGAAAACCCATCCATGCGTTTATCTCAAGTAAAACAATTGATGAATAAAGAATGGATGAAGTCCCCAGATAACCCTATTAATCAGAGATATATCAATCAAAATTAAGTTGAACCATTTTTGATGATATTTTGGATATACTAAGAAAAGTACATGCAATTGTTTTGTAATACCTTGAAATAATAATTGGATTAATTTACTTACTGAGAGTACAAGTTCATACTATGTAATTGAAACTTGGGGGTTTCAGATTATAAATAAATCTTATTTGTAATAGTTAAGATATAAATAAATAAATAAATACATTAAGGAAAAGTATTCATTTGTGGTATTTTTTGTAATAAGTTATAATTAATCATACACTATGGAAATGTTTATAAATCTTAGTTATTACCTGAGCTCATGACTTGTAATATTAGCATATTATTTTTGAGAAATCCTAGCGATTTTTATGTAAGTAATAACATTGTTTTAGATTATATGTAATCTGTGATATTCACCTGTTAATATAATATGATTTATGAATGTGTATCAGGGTGGACCAATCTACTTTGAGTACAATGAATATATCTGCAGACAGATTCGATCCAACTTGGCTTGTATTCTATGGCTAGGTTCTTTAATCCACCACACAGCACTGTGGATTCTTTCTTTTATGTATATATAGTGGTACCTGATGACAGTTGGTTTATTATGTGTTGATAGTTCCATAGTAATCAATGATCAGTTTGTGAGTTCAGTTAGTGTGTTCATTTTACGTTGTGTTTTTAAGACTAGATTTGTGATTTTGTTCTAGGGTTCAAGACCAAATGGTGTTGAAGTTTAACTGATGGTGGATTGATTTAAGTTATACAATGTAGTATGGAGTTATTTGGTAGCTGATGTATATAAATTGGATTTGCGAACCTTTCTTTCACCTTTATGATTGTATTATAATTTTAGACAACCTTTTTGTTTTTCGGTTTGAAGTGTGTAACAGTTTGTTATTGGTGAATCGGTATTCTAGTGTGTAATGTATATGTATTTTATGCACTGAGGGATACATGTTTTGTATAGTAAGTATTGAGTTGTATATGTGACCTGTAAGACTATGGGATTAATATTTAGAATGTAACTCCAGTTCCCTTTTAAATCAAATGGCAACAATTTTTTCTCGATTTTGATGTGGGTGATGTGTTCTCCCTCTTTAATTAGTTATAACTTATAATTTTTAAATTATTCTGCAAGAAGGGCAGTTCTTGTTTCTTATCAATGTAATGCAATTTAAATTAAATGTGTGATTGCAATTATTAAATTGTCTGGATCTGGGAATATTGAGCATAATATTATGTCTTCTTTTGATTATGATTGGTCATTGGTATGATGTAAAGCATGGACTAGTTCATGGCGTAATATGTTAAGTATGCTATTTTATGTGATAAAAATATTTTGTGTTTTAAAAGATAGGTAATAGCCAATAGGTTTAATTTATTTTGAAATGAATTTTATAGTAATTATTCATCTGTACCATCAAAATAAATCTATACATATTTTTCAATAACTAACTGACTCAACAAACATTGTTCTATTAAAGGGTCAACATTTTAATAATTTGATTGTGATTGTTTTGTGAATTTGTGAAAAGCTACAGTGCACATTGGCATATAGGCACATGATTTTGACATGGGAAAAACAAAGATGAAATTATGGTTTGATTATAATTTTATTTTTTAAGATTAGTTTTATTCGGTGTTATTTAAATTTCAAATATAAAGTATTATGATTTAACAAAATAAATGTCTATTGGTAAAATATAAAGAACTACATTATTTGCTCACAATGGCATATTAAGTATCCATACTTCATAAATTTTAATGTATTGAAAAATTAACAGAATCGATAACCACTTATAATTCGAAATAATTCATACCAAGTAAATATTAATTTTAATTCGATTTTGACAATTTTTTATAATTATGTAAATAAATACATAAATACATTTTATAACACACTAAGGAAATATTAGTTTTTTGACTCTGCTAATATGCTTACATAAGAATCAAATAGGAAATCAATAGTATGTATAGTATGTTTCTTATTACTTATAACTTATAAGTATTATACAACTTTGTATAAAGTTTATTATTTTTATAAGAATTTCAAGTTAAAATAAGAGGATTGGGGTGACAGCACAGAGGATATTCTACAAATTTCTACGGCACTGCTACGATTCACTAAATAATTTATAATCTCAAAAATTCAAAATACAAATGAATAATAAATTATAAATATTAACACAGCTCAATGGTAGAGTGATCAACAAAAATAAATCACAATCGGACTAAGATCTAATAATATAGTGCAGTGGTCTTCAACCGGTGGGTGGCGATCTATTTTTGGGTCGCGTAAGCTTTAAAAGTCTGAGAAGATGCTTTTCATTATTATTGGTGGTGGCAAATCTCTTTTTCTTTGTGTATGTGTGAAAGAGTGTTGTGATTGTTGACTGTGTTTCGATATCTTGATTTGATTGTTTACAGAACAGATTGGTTGGCTCTGGATCACCGATGACCCGTGGCATATAGGCATGGGCGGGATAGTGGTTTGGATTGTTTGGAAAGTTAAAGGATTTCTGTTTCTTGATAGACCCGGTGGTCGATAGAGGTGTCAGCAGAGAATAGCTGGGTAGGAATTTTGGCGAGGAAGGTATTGAGTAATATTGATTTGTTTATTTTTAGTCTGTGGACTGTGATTGCGAATTATCATTATCCTTTATAGTTGAGTTTATGATTTGGTGGTTAATTATTTTAATGGATGGAATGGTGCAATCCAACTTAGGAGGCTTGTTACCTGACACAATCAGCTTAGATTTATCGGAATCCAAACGTTATCGCATGTAATAGTACTTTGGTAAGTGACAACTGACAATAGTGTTGAATTTAATAGGTAAATATTAACCATCTACGATTAATATTAGTAATTAATATATTATTTAATTATTAAAATTATAACTATTCTTCGGAAGGACGATGCATGGCAACTGTTGAGACGCTGAGTTCTTACGTTGCTTAGAAAATGCATCGATATTTTAAACACTCAATACATTGAAATTTCCATTACAGTTCGGTACGTTCAACTAAATGTTTCACGAGAGTAACAGTATCGCGTGCGCACTGCACTTACGAATTATTAATCGCGTCTTGTGTACCTTGAACGCTTAAACCACCACAAACATCTAATTCTTCTTCTTTGACTTGACTGTTTCATCTTAACCATTTATTTACGTGCCTACCCATTTAATTCTGTTTTACTACAGACTACAGCCATTGATTATTTTGTACGACTGAAAATATTTAAGTTAGTGGAACAGATTATACAGCAACAACAGCACAAACTAACGAAAAACTAAGACATTTAGATAGTTTAATTTTATTTTTACAGCAGTGTAGTACCTACATAACACGTATGCTACAATTTAGAATATACAAAAACAATGTATAATCGTTAATCAGGTATTTCACTGCTATAGTCAGTGGCGTAGCTCTACACTTTTGTCTGGGTAGTGGGTAGGCCCGATATTTTGATATAAGGATTACCAATGAATATTTTTATTAAGGGGGTTGTATAAGCCATGATTTTCCATCTCTGTCTATCACACGCGAAACAGAAATTAACGCGCGAAGGAATTTAGACGTTTTCTATTTCCAACGTACCTATCGATTAATTAATGTGATAAGAACTTTGAAAACTGATTTGAATTCGTCGTTAAGTCTACTTTAAATCGACTGTCCCACTTTTTTGATTTTGTCCCCCAAAATTTCACAAAATAGAATTAAACGATTTGGAAACATAAAAATCAACAAAAGTTAATTTTTGGGGATGTTAAGAACAAAAATTAAAAAAACTGGGAATGTCGATCTGAACTCTGAAGTAGAATTAACGACGAATTCAAATCAATTTTCAAAATTCTTATCGCATTAATTAATCGATCGGAATGTTGGAAATAGAAAACATCTAAATTACTATGTTGCGCGTGTGATAGACAAAGACAGAAGATCACGGATTATAACCCCCTTAAATAAAAAAGGTAACAGAATACCGTATATTATATATATTTATTAAATGCATATTATACGCGTTTATTTTAATTTTTAAAACTAATAGTACGAAATAAAATGGTTAAAAAGATAATTTTACTAAAATATTTTTAAATTGAAAATTCCAATTTTCTTTTTTTTATCGATGAAAACTCGTCTATTATAGCAGATAAATTATTAATTAATTTTCCACTTAATTCTTTTTCAATAGACAGAAAAGTTTAATTATTAAGTCTGCAACTTGTCGTCGTTGATCTTATAAATAAAAATATTCAAAATAAAATAAGTTTGAATGAAGAAAATGTATTATGGGCCGATTAAAAATCGTATTTACAATATACTAATTTTATTATTTTAAATACATATTATAGTAATATAGACTACACATTCAATACGATATAAAACTACACCACTAGTTATAGTGCTATTTATTACTATTATTAATATTATTTATTATTATATGATCGAAATATATAAATATAAATATATAAATTCACAAATATAAATTAAAAATTATTAACTTCAGTTATAACTAACATAGTTTTTATTTTCAAGTTGCAGCAGGATTTCAAGCTAAGTGCTACTAATGGGTGGCTCCTTACTCATGTAACTCCTACTGTTTTAAATTTACACATTTATTGTATAGATTGTATATTTCTTGTAATAATAATAAAAAGGTTGCTGCAGGCAATCTATTAAACACTAAGTTGATCCGACAGACGTTGCTTATACCAACGTTTGAAAAAAATTGCTTGTAATGGTTTTGTGAATTTGTTAAAAGCTATTGAAAATGAGTAAACAAAGTAAAAACGAGAAAAAAAACATTTATTTACGCGCGATTATTGTATGTATTGACGATGGATATTTAATTTGAGGAGGAGCACATTTTCAGAAGTTTGTAGATGAGAAATTTTGCATGAATTAATTGAATTAAGTTAGGATCTCATGTCAACCAAGTGATTTAATTTCTTCCATTAAAGTTGAAATCACAATAAATCTCATGGGGCTTCATTTATATTTTGACTTACAGAACAAATAGTATATAAGTTGTACTTACTTAGATATTAAACCATAATATTATAAATATTTTTTTATAATTCCTACGTACTTATGGTAAATATTTCAAAAATCCTATAGAAAAAAAAAACACTTTCAATTTCCCAAACATTTTTTTCCCTGTGAAAACTTTAATTAAAATACATATTACGTGTAATCATAGGCGGTTATTGGGAGGACTTGGGGGGCTTTAGCCCCCCCCCAGAACTTAATCAAGCCCCCTCAATACGTAATTAAGCGCACACCAGACGCCCAGACGTAAAAATAAATTGTATATTTTCATATTTCATATTTTATAATTCTTATTTTATTTTTATGGAATACGAGAATAATCAGGAATATATATTCACATTAATATATCTGCACAACGCAATAGGTTTATTCAATAAAAATAAAAATAAAAATAAAAATTAGTAGCTACCAATAATTAATTTTTTATGTTCCTATTATCTATGTATATATTTGGTGCCTTAGCTATATTACATTAAGAGTAGTCACTATCACTAGCAAGTAGACTAAAGCGTCTAAAAATGTCTGTTTAGTGTATACGCTAATGGATAATACAAGACTATCAAGCCCCCCCCCCCTCGCAGGAATGTGACTAAATATCCGCTTATGCGTGTAATAAAAAAAACCACGTTTAAATAAAAAATGTATCGATGTATACATTTTGAATTTGGTAACGAGTATAATTTGCGGTTTTAATTATAACTTATAAGTAGGTAAAGGTTAACATATAATATATAAATATAGAATATAGTGTAGTACGCATAAGTAACAAAAAAAAATATCATTGCACGGAAAGTTAACCAAACTAATTTTTTATCATACAATATCAAAACAATAGCATTAATTTAATATAGCAGATGTAAAACATCTTGACTTCATCGCGATCACTACCTATTGTGCTGATGACAAATTATAATATTGACATAGTTTTTCCTTAATTACAAAGCTGTTTTCGGTGGTTGAAACTAAACATGAACTTTGTATATTATTTTATTATGACCATTGAAGTTAATAAACATTATTATGGCTTTTTTATGTACTAAGTTTAATAATAAAAATAAATTTCTCATGATCATTTCTTTGTCCCTACAACGAAAGTTTTTACTCTTAAAATTAATAATAATTTGCGCTGAAACTTTAAAAGTTGTATAGACAATCATAGTATCATCTTGTTAGATTACAATGTTGTATTTGATTTTATTGGTAAAATATACAAGTTAATAAATAACCCAAGTGTATTAAAATAGTTTTTAGATAATTGTAGTTTATCATCACTCAATAGGAATAAAACAATTTATCGAAAACATCTAGGTATATTTATATTGTTAACATTAATAGGTACTTAAAAAAACAAAATAAGGCGTAACACAATACCGATAAAAATGTACTTTAGTTTAATAATTAAACATTATACGCATTATTGCATTAATGGATTTAAGTAATAGGTATAGTAGTGTAGTACCTATTAGGAAAAACAAATTAATTCCATCCGTTTGATTCAGTTTAAATTATTGAGTCTTTTTGGTTAAGTACTCGATTTTGTTAATAACTTGTTTACTCTAGTCACTCTAGATACTGAGAATGAGAAGTCTAAAAAATGGCCTGCACTTTATAAATAGGTATCATGTATTCATGTAGCGGTATAATGACGAGTGATTCATAAGAATTGATTTATTTTCTTGTGTGCAGATGGTTTATAAATATTTGAAGACTTCGTTGGTTTTAAAATTAAAATTTTTGGTTGATGCCTGATATAGGCACTGATTACAGTTAAATTAAAATACTAAATCTCATTCCAATCCTTTAAACAATCTCGATTTACCATGGCAACAATCTGTATTTAATTTGAAATTAACAGAGGAACTTAATATTATAATAATAGGTCTGCTAGGATCATAATACTAATAATAACCTAACCTAACCTAAAATTAAGGCACTCACGTAATAAGTAATCAAACAAATTGATGGAGTTTAATATTTATAAAGACAATCATGGTCCCCCTTCCCTCTACTCTTCTTCTCTTCATCAGTCTGCACATTTAAAATGTATAAAGCCGTGATAGATAGATATTTGTGGTTCGGTGAACTATTAAGTATATTAAGTTTATATAATAATCACGTTGTACATTTGGCAATTATATATAGCGCTTTCACATTATAATAGCGAGTATAATATTTAAACTCGAAAGGGATTGTATCTTAAATAATAAAGGAAGTATAGTAGATGTACACGCATTGATAATAAACTACTTAAACTAGCTATATTTTATAGCATGCTACTTTGTATACCAATTTATCGTTAATTATATAATGGTAGGTGTATACTACTACACTGTATAGTATATTGGTATAATGTTTAAAACTATATAATATGATATTATACCTATACTTTCAAAACATTTACAGTAGACCTATGGTTGGCAACTTTTATAATTTCTGAGGCAAAAGTCACAAACTAAAAGTAACATGCATACATATGGACCTCGAGGAAATGATAATTATCTTAAGAGGACGTGATACCCGTATGCGTTGTCTCCGTCTTACTAATATACAATATGGCAAAAACTATTCTGCGCGGGATAGTAACCACTCCCTTGGTATTTACTGTAGAATTACCAAAATTCCACAGCGCATAGGGAACAACTTTATCAATGTCGTAGCGTTTTAATTTTTTTTATATCATTTACCGATAGTTTTTAATAATTAAATGAAAAAATAAAGAAAAATCCTAAATTACTACAACTGATAACTTTAATTTTATTTATGTTATCCAAATAATAAAAACGTTACGACACAGATAAAGTTGTTTCCTATGCGTTATGGAATTTTGGTTATTCTACTATAAACACCGAGGGAGTGGTTCTATCCTGCGAAAAACAGTTTTTTGCTATGTTGTACATTTGTAATACGGAGACAACGCATACGGGTATCACGTCCTCTTAAGCGTCATAATAAAATTATATTAATATCAGTGCTCGAAAAGTAGGGGGACTCCTTGGCGTGAAAAATATTAGTGTTTCTTATAGTAGTTAAACTTAACATAAGCCGTAGGGGACTCCATCGTACTGTTTTTACCAGATTTTCGGGAAAACTAAATAATTATTAAACAAGTATATCTTAACAAAAAAAGAAAATAGAAGTAGAAAAGAATTTTAGTTTTAAACTATAAAATTTATTATGTTCAGAGCTTCACTATATTCTATGGTTCTTCGTAATACAGTTATCTTCATTATTTTATTTTTTGGACAGCTTACCTCATCACCTCATCAGCGACATCATGATATATCTGTGATTTTTATCATCAATTGAATTTATAGTGTTTTAAATTTATTCGAAGTCATTATATTATGTTACAATAATAACATTAAATTAATAATTAATACGTTTTTCAAAAAGGTGAGCCAAAACTATTAGTAGGGGTACACTAAAAAATTTAAAAATAGTTGGGAGCTTTATCCCCATAAAGTGGTCAGCGGGATTTGTAAATAAATGTTAATGCCAGGATCAAAATATTGAAAAATATTTGAAAGAATGTAAATTAACGAAAATAAAAACAAGAAGTCCCTCAGTTGCAGCTGTTTTACGTGTAGAAAATGTGGTGAAAACGCAAGAATGATCCATTTAAAATTCAATATTATTATTTTATTAACTTAATATTTACATATACAATAATTTATCTTGCATTTGGATAAAAACTATAAAAATATACTGGATAAAAATACTTTAATAAAATATTTAAATACAATAATTTTTCTAAGAATCTGGTTTACAAAACGAGTATTTTGATTTTTTTTAGTACTAAAATACAATTTTAGATTTTTAAATTTAAGTTCCAAAAATAAAAATAATATTTTAATACAATTTTGTTGTTACGCAGGTACGTAGTATTATAAAATTAATTAAAAAAAAAAAATAAAAATAATGGATAGAACAAAAGTTATTGCATTTGTCGAATCATCCTGAAACATATTTTATTTATTATATATACATTGTACGTATAGTATTTTGAAAAAGGATTTTTTTTTTTAACGTCCGCTGTCCGTTGAGGTTAAACTTTTGTACAACTGTTCGCCAAAGGGGAGGTGTGAAATAAAATATCATTACGACAGTGAATATTTACGCATTTTATTGCCGCCATCTATTGCCGTCTATAGTTTCGTATCGTAGTTTGGTTTCCGTATACGCGCGCACGTCCATTTCCGTTTCTGTCACATCTTTTTTTCCTGTGACGTACACCCTATTCAACTACTGGTTATATCATTTCACGTATGCGTTGAGCGTTTATCGAGATTCATCGTTGATCTTAAGTCGCTGTCGCCGTCTTTGTTAATAATATTATTATCTTTTTGTTATCACTGAACACATGGACGGTATTCTTTTGACACGGTTCAAGTAATTTGAAAAAGTTATTTTTATCGTAGTTGGATTATAATTGAAATGTATTATATTCAAATCGATATAGAACGATAGAAGATCATGAAGAATAGATGATTAGAGATTATAATGTTCTCAGATTATATTTTAATTTTACATTACATTTTACTATTCTCAAGTCAATTATAACATGCTGTTAAAAAATTAATAATTATCACATAATATTGTAATTTTCTTCTCATATCGATTGGTTTTGAAATACGTGTTTTGTAGTATAATCCCTGTCCTAACTGTAAGTTGGATGTGTCCAAAATAGAGCCTTTAGATTTTAGTAAAGCAAACGGAGCTGTAAAACGAATGCCGAGTACCCAGTGATTGAGTGGTACAAAGTAGTGTTTTTTGGTCTTTAGATTAATTTGTTAGAAATAAGTTTTTCTTATTTTATGAATTTTAATGAGAACTAAATGTTTTACATTTTGAGCAAACTAGTAATATAAGTAATAAGTAATAATTTGTAACCCATCAAATTTATTGTCCATCGGAACTTCGAAAGCCTTCAAGAATGTTCGATTTTCTTTGCCTCCACAACCAGACACTTGCTCAAGGAGCGTATAGATGAGAAACAAATAGCAATAAGCAGACTTATGACTAATGAAACTACTTTTATCTAAAATTATGTTATTCATTTATGAGAAGTATCTATATTACCTGTCTATAATACCAATTTTATTGAACATTTCAGGTGATATATTTTTTTTTTATTTTCGATTATTTCTTTTATACTTTGAAGTTTGATAATTTAAATTTTTAAGAAACAGCTGATTAATTAAAGTCAATATTATTATATAAATATACTTAAATATTAGAAAAATTGTTTAACCTTAGTTATTAGAATGAGTACTTACCTATTTGTAAAATAACAATATTTTAGTTTTTTATGATATATTTTTTACTATTTCACTACATTGTTCAAAAAGCCAAAATTTTATAAATTATTTTAGTTAGAACCATGAAATTAATTTACTTTAACAGTATAAAAGTGTTTATAATTAATTTTCTAATAATAACATTGAATTTTCATCGAAAATTAAAACAGAAATTCAATGAAACTCAATTTTTTTTTTAAATTATTATAAGTTAATAAGATTTTAGTAATCAGAAAAAAACATAACTATGCACAAAAATACAAAAATTATGTTTTTCTAATTTTTAATCAAATTTTTCAACTCAATATAATATGTAGTTGAAATGGAAAAGATAAAAATCTGTGATTAAACAACTAAAATGTTTTAAAAATTATACGTCTTCAATACGATTTACAATGACATTGATTAAAATAAAATTTTAAACGAAATACAACCAAGAAACTAAACATTAAATATCATCAAAAATGTATAATATGTTTTCATTTATCAATTCTTGTTTTGTACTTTAAAATAGGTAGTTCAAATATTTCAGCAAACTCAACCTAACCTACAATTATTAGCCTACTGCTGAATCAAAATATGTATTTGGTTTCTTTAATAACGATGAAAAAATGGGGACCCCATCACACATTTTTTTTATAAAAGTAAAAGACGCGACGGATCTCATCCTGTCAACTCATTAAAAACCTTCTCTACAAACGTATTTTATAATTTATTTTGTTTTACGTATAAAAAATATTTATTTCACTTTATTGAGTATTTTATTTTCAATAAAATAGATAGCAAATACAAAATCTAAATAATTATACTATTCAATATTTCTGATAAAAATGTAACTAAATACAGCAATATATTTTGTTTGAATATCTAAAAGAAAACTTTTTAAGTGGGTTATATCTGAAATTAATAATTTTTTTATTAAGGTATCGTACGATAATAATAATAATAAATATTTTATGAAACAGAAGGTAAAAAATTAAAGATTGAACATTTGAAATTTTTGAGTATTAACATTTATTAATATTTTTAACGTTTGTTTGTATTTAATAATGATTTAATTAAATCTAAAAACTTAAACAATATTTAAAATGAAAACAACAGATAACAAATTTAATGTTGGAATGCCTGCCAATTAAAAAGCACTAAATGATATTTTATATATTTTCGAGGAAAGTAAAAATAAAATTTCATTTTACAAATTTTTTTATTTTTCATGATTATATTATGGTAGGTTTTTTAAGTGAAAGTGTTATTAATGGATGGCTGCTTTCCTAAAATTGTTCACGTGTTATGTAAATGTTATAAGAGATAGTAATATGTTTTTAATAATTTGTATGTAATTTGGATCAACTTATATCACATTTACCTACTTATTGTACCCTAGAGGTATAGATTGTGAATTCCATTAAAAAAAAGGTTTTTTGAATATAATTTCCATCCAGTCGATGGAAACAATGGTAATCAAAACACTTTAAGTTAAATATTTTTTAACAGCAGCATTTGGTTTCTCTAAATTAATCCACACTTGCTTTTACGCATATCTGATTGTACAGACCATATTATATTTATTAAAAATGACAGAAATACTATTTTTATGTTTTAAAATGATAAAAATATTGCCTACAATATTAATCCTCCGGTTTTTGTAACCGAAGTTGTTGTCCAATGGGTAGTGCAACTTATTTTTATCAATGTTACATCCAAATGGATTTCGTGTGAAAGTAATACTGAACAAAATTAGATAATTTGTTTTTTCAAATTTTATTCTAAAAAAATACGTACTTCTACATTATTTAGTAATGAAAATTTATTCATATTATATTATTTAACCGTTCATATACGTGTTGTCGAGTGTAAGATAGTGCAATTTAGTAGGGCGTTCAATAATGTCTGAGAACTGCTAATCATCATTACGCCATAGTTACCGGTCGAATGCACAGTATTGATGGTAAAAGACGACTTATGGGGTCTTTTAATACGACCGGAAGTCAATAGACTCCAAGTGTTAATTATTAGAACGGCGCGTGTGTGGTTACGCCACAGTGGTCGGTCGGGTCTTAATTCCAGATCCGGAGCACGCAGTCCGGGTGCTTGTTATGCACAGCATAATTATTCGGTACAGAAATCAACCCTTCCTTGTTTTTGGCAGAAAATGAACAGCTGGTAGCGGTACACAAGATACTCGGATGTAAACAGAATCGATCAATTTTCGTTTTTGACGTAAAGTAAATGTCGTATATTTATATAGGTTTGTGTCTAAAATATCTACGTTTAACTCATATTTGTATGCCTATATAGTATTATTAAACAAAATCCATGGTATCAGTTATAAATAATTAAGAAATTAGCTAATAAATTTTTATTCTGATGATTTTATAAAATGTTGAAAGTACTCAAATGAACTTTGTCTATGTAATATATATTCAATATAATCTAAACAATTATTTTTGTGTTGACTGAGTTCTAAAAATACTATAAAATATTTAAATATATAATTTCCATATTCCATAAAAAAAAAAACACAATTGAAGTATAAAGCTACTAATTAGTAAAAGTGTACAAACGACCTATACAGTTTAACTGGGAAATTACATGGCATAAAAGATAAAATGAAATGTAATTTTATTAGGGTCGATGATCCCGGTCAATGATAAAAAACCAAGAATTACTTTTGAACATTTTGGAATTGGTCATGTAAAAGTAGGTTATTATTTGGACCTTTAGTACTTCGTTATTATATTATATATCCATGAGTATTTTTTTCTTATTAAATATACAAATATAAAGTTTTATAAAATTTTATTAGAATTATATTTTAATTTCATTTTTAAGTTTTATCGAAATTTAACATACATTTTATTAGTCAGATGAAACCATTTAATACAATTTTTTTTTTTTGTAATGCGTTTTCGTAAATGTAGATATATTATATAATATACCGAGAATATAATTGTGCATAAAAAAATTACTGTCAACTCAAATTAATTTTCTCAAATGTTATTAACTATTATTAGCATACTATATATAAAAATAACATATTATTCAATAATATATAATATTCATTTTTAATCAAAATATTTTTTTTATAGTATTATTTAATTATTTTAATAAAAATATTAAAATGTATTTACCGATATGTAAGTTAGGTAGTTATTAAATTGTAAAGTTTTTTGGTAAGGATATTTTTTTAAACATTTTTTTTTAAAATTAATTGGTTATTTAATGGTTAATTAATAAATAAAAAATACGATATTCATTCAGCCAATACTATTATATTTTAAATTATTTAAATATGGATTGTTGAATAATAATAATTATTATTATTTTTTTTCGTTATTGATTAGTTTTATTCAATCTGTTACACAACAATATAACAATAAGAATAATTGATGAATACGAGAAGAATTTATATAAGATAAAATAAATAAATAATAGGATAAATATGACTAGATTGTAGAAGCACTATGACATGAGAAAAGTAACTAGTTAAGTTAGCAGGCTACGACACCACTGCCTTCTTTGAGGATTATTGGTTTAGGATTAAAATGTAATTTATATAGTTTTTAAACTAATAAAGTAATCAAATATAAGTATAGAACTACAGACAATAATGATAACTTACTATGATATATTTAACTGTACTTACTTTAACTGAAAAATAATAAATACACTAAATCAATTGCGTTAAGTGATTTTTAAAGTATTGATATATTAATGATATATATCATGTATAAATCATGTATATGGACAAAGTTTTCAAATTAGATAAAAGGCTTTACATTTATATTTTTATATATTTGGGTCTATTATTACAGTAGTGGAATAATTACTGAACAATTCTTAATGTTGGAAGAAATAAGAACATTTATAACAGCTAATGACTAATTAAAGACTTTATTTCTCTGTCGTTTTCAGTTGAAATAAGTAATACATTCTTTCCCTTAGTAATTATCCTGTGACCAGTGTTATAAAAAATACTTTCAAAAAGTATCAAAGGAAGTATTCAAATTTTCTTGCAAAAAAGTTTTCAAGATGCTATGCACTATATTGTAGTTACTTATACTTTTTTGGTTTATATACTTGAAAAATATTATAAGATATTTACAATAAATACTTAATTGAAATAATTCTTAAACCCTTTTATGTGAAAATATTTTAAAAAGCGAGTTATGATCAAATTTTGATAGGTACGTTTTTTTAAGTTTGCCTGGTTACAAAATAAGACACAAAAAAGAAACAAAATATGCAATGTAAATTTCATAATATTAACCCAGATATAATAATAATATGTGTAATATATTATTATTATTATTGTTATATATACTATACATCTATTGGTTTTTTTTCAAAAAGAGTACCTACCCATAACGTATAACAATTATTCGTAAATTTATATAAACCATATACTGATATACTTGAAGTAAATAATATTAAGAAGTGAAGTAAAAAGGCCAAAAGAGGCTGATACGCACATTTGTTTTTCGTACTATACATTTTTTTTATATATTGCGCAGTGTATACAAAGTTTTTTTACAGTGCCCGAAATAAATCAGAAATTTTATGTTGATGTCTTACTGTCTTGTATGTAAGCTACTATGTTAAAACCATTAAATTACCAATATTTTGTTAGTAAGTAAAATAAAAAAGTAAAATCTTCTGAAAACGGTTATATTTACGACCAAAACACATAACTCACTGGGCTGTGTTCGAAATCTTTTTTTAAAACAGTATGATTAATCGCTTTCATATTTGAAAAAAACAAGGTACCTTTAACACGGACGCTCAAAAGATTTACCCAAAAAGAAATTTCCATGGGATTAAATCTGGAGACGAGCGAAGCGAGACGAGTGCACAACACCGGAATCTCTGTCCCTGTTTTGTATATCATGTACTACTTTTCCTAAAAGTTTTTAACACCATTTGAATTGCTAATATGTTTTATGCACACATGTAGGATGTTTTGGCAGGTAAAAATGCTACCTTTTTGAGCAGGTGGGTGCCCCCCTACAACCCGTTACCACCTTGGCCGTCCAACCGTTCACGTGACCTAATTACCCCCTCAGCCAATCTCTATTTTCACCACCACCGTAATTTGTTTTTCTCACTGACGGTGCCACCGCGAATTGCAATCACTCCGCCATATCACTGTTATCGGGAATAATAAGAATTTATATGTTTTTATTTATTATGTTCTGTATAATTAACAATGAAATTGAAATTACTGCTCTTGAAATATTCATTCCAGACATATCAGCTGTGTCATCGAATATACCCCCTAATTCATTGGTTGACAACGGGAACAATGTGTTTTTTGGCCTCGTAGCGGATTCCGCTGAGAGGTTACCTACTTAAGAACTTAAGAAATACTCAGAATGGGTAAGAACTATAAGATTTTATTATTTTAGATTATTTTATTAAATGAATAGTATTAATTTAAATCAATTTTCGTAGGTATTGAAAATACGTCTATCAAAAGAGAAATAAAAAAGGATTTAGTTGAGGGCAGGATAGGTTTTATAAATATTAAAAATTGTCTTAATAAAATCGTAAAATGGTACTTTAAAATAAATATCAAAAACATTTCCGATTTTACCAATTTCTTAAATTCGTGAAATGGCGAGCTAGAGGAAATGATAAGATTATCAGCTCTACCCATTAAGTTATATCTTAGTTGAGGATCACCTACCATAAACCTATTGTGGACTACTCATCCGTGGATAGGGCGTTCATAACTTTGGCTTAAGCCGAGCCGTTTTCCATGACGACTTGAACGAGTTAGATGTTTTTTTTAAACGAAGAGTTTAATAAACTAGTTGAGGAGGATGAGTATCGAGACAAAAGAAACGGATATGCATTGGAAAAAATTAATATCGTTTGTCATCCGACCGGTTCAAAACTCTTTTTCAGTTTTAACTTGATGTTGGAACGATTGGTTTCATCTGTGCGGAGTGTACATTGTAGGGCGTTGAAGCGCTACCAGATGCAGCAGCACTCCATTGGTAATTGGTAGATGTTTTTCATGACCACCTGACTACATGAGATCGCTACATCTTTAATGTCCGGTTGCATAAAAATTGTTCCGTAAACTGTTGAGTCAATAATATATCGGTTGTAAAATAATAGAAGTTATAGAACAGATTGTGTTACATGAAAGTATTTTAAATTGTATCAAATAATCAGTTTATATTCAATATTATTTGGTATTCGATTGTACACGAATATTAATTTTGCCTAAGATAATACCTTATGCACGTGTTAATTTAGCTAGGTTGTCTTTTAACTTTATTTTGTATTAATTTGTATATAATTTAAGTACCAAGCTAATTTTAATCTATGTACTATTTTATATTTTTGTTCTATTCAATATCTGTACTCTTTGCCTTTTGGGCGTGATCATCTTTCATGATGAAATAAATAAATATAAATAATAATATGTTCTTCGAACAGATGAAAATGTTATTGTAATTTATTTATTAAATTGTTATTTTCTGTATCGTTCGTCAATTGTTACAACAATATTGCATACTCATTAAATTTAATTCGATTCATTCCTACATACGTATTACATAATAATATATTAACATGGAAGACGATAAAAAAAAGAGACAAGAACTTTTTCTATGTTGTACATCTGCATATAAATGTCTGGAAAGTTTTCAAAAATGTCAACCAGAAGCAACATGTCTACTTTCAGATCATCAATGTATTCGCCGAGAGTCTGGCAACCGAAGTGATCTCTTACCCAAACCACGTGCTCAAATACCACTCGTTATATTATAAGCTCTTCCATCAGCGTACTGAACAACTCTGAGCACTCCGGTAGACCGCGGTCTCTTCTAGATTATCCCAGTTGTCGGTGTACTCGTAGGAATCCACATACTTTTGCAAGTATTGGATGGCATGTAGTTTGGGGTGAAATTTTGCAAAATCAGGGTATGAAAGGTTCGCTACCAGGACGGTTAAATTCGACACCATGAAACGACACGTGTTAAAAAATTGAATCGTCAAATCATTATTGATAAATTTCGAAAAAGAGACAAACGTCTCCTCCGAGTTGGGTATGACTAAAATCCTTTGGGTGTCGTAGCCCAACTAGATAACGATGGAATACGATGCGTATTTGAATACATTGTGTAGGAAACAAGGGACGAAAGAGGGAGGGCGTTTTTAAATTTAAATTACACAAGTTGAATAAAGCATTCAAAAAACGTCCCTATATAGGTGATCGTAGTAAGTGAATTATTTGTGGTTTTCCTCACGGAAAACAGTGCGACAAAGATCATGAATATTTCTTGCCTTGTGCCTCCCTTTTTATCCTCACCGACCTCATCACCACTACAAAAGAACGTAGTTTTTGTCGTCTTAAACAGTTGGAATAATTTACTAGCTATTTGGATGACCGCCAGGACAAATTGCCGTGCCACGTCGCTCCGTGTTGCCGAACGGAAGACAATAATGGACGGTGGGTGGTATCTCGAACTGCTCGAAAAGTGATATTATGATATATCTATGTATTCACCTATCTTATCTGATTCTTGAAGGACAAACTGAGCCACCGAGGTTCAAGGATCTTAAATCAAGAGCGTCAGTTTATTTCAAATTAACAGTGTTTGTTACAACTTTGTAAATTTCGCAAACGGTTAAATACCTAAAGAAAATAATCAAAAGCTCATTAACTTTGATCATAAATGCTGATCAAATAAAAATTGACAACGCTATTAAATCATATAGTCTTATATTGATTCGTTTCAGTACATAGTTTAAATAATTAATAGCAAAAAGGGGTATCTCAATATATTTAATTTAAAATGTCGCAATTAAAATTTTGCTAGCAAAAAGATCCACGACGGAATATTGTCTAATAATTAAATTTTCATTGTTTAGTAGCAAGTTCACTAATTTATTGAAGGATAACAGAAAACTGTATTATGTACTACGACTACTATAGCAAAATATATCATTTTAAAAGTAAATACCTATTACAGTCTATGAAAAATTATGAAAAATAATTAAGGCTTGTTACACATAATTTAGTTTAGACCGTACAGTGACATTATTTTAGTGGACTAAAGAAGATCATAATATACCTTTTCATATTTTACAGTCCCGGCAAAATGCCGGTATACGGCAAACAGATTGTGCGGTATGTTGTGTATAACCTCAGTGGCGTATGTGACCAAAAGCGTTTTCACATTATTCGATTTCGTTCGTATAGTTGAATTATTTTTTCCGTACGGTCGAAACCGTATAATGTGTAACGAGTCCACCTAACGTGTTTATTTCTATTGATTACAATTTAATGAGCTTGATGTAAATCAGAAAGCAACATGTATTGATGTGGTTGCAACAAAATTTCTGGGCCATAATATAATCAACTAGCTATGAACTTGATTAAAAAAAAAAGAGATTTATAATTTCATTTTTTAAATTAACGTAGAATGACCATTGCGTAAAACTTTTTATTTTTCAAACAAAAGTTATGTTAATTGATTCTTTTTCTATAGTTATAGTTTACATCAAAATAAAATGCCCAATGGTGCCATTGAAGCAATGAATCTACCAAAATACAAGAGATATCATCGTGCATTTAGTAGATTAGCATTTAGCTAAATTAATTTATAATTCACGATTTCTACTCATGCAATATTTTATAGCAAAATGCATGTTACAAAATATCTTACAATTTGAGGGGATGGTTATTATTCTTAATTACAAGTTTCGATCGTGATATTACATAATCATAAAAATAACCTAATCTGTATTCACATTCTACTAAACACAATTATTATACAAGCATGGACTGTTTTCTATTATCAGACGTATTTTATTAACTAGAAGTTATTAAATATGTTTATTATTCGTTATTAGGCTAACATGGAATAATAAATAATTATTGTCATAATGGTACAATCGTTTTGTATACATAATTTAATTTTAGTATTTCGCTAATAGATTGAATTGAACTTTAACCATAAAATATCTGACATTATCATGTACGTGTTGCGGATAGTCTACATATTTTAGAGATTTATTCTATTCTAAAATTGGTATAGAAATGTAATAACCAGAACATAAATACTGATTTGTTTAAATAAATGTAAGTAGGTATATTAAAATATTAACTAACTGTAATAACTATTTGGTGTCAATATTTATATTCTTTTAGGCTCTCCCCACAAGACGATACTCAAAAGAAACTGTAGTTGCTGTTGTAGTGACTGAGTATGTGTGTTTAAATGGTGTCGTTCAGACGACGCCACTAAAATCGCCACAACTGAGCAACTGAAGCCACTGGACATGTCAGGCTCTTCGTTGCTCTAGGTGCCCGAGTTGCTTTTAATTTCAACAGATTTTTAAGAAATTCTGTGTAATAAAATATTTTATTATTATTTTTTTTATTTAAGTGCTTTTATTTCCAAAAATATTTTAATATCAAATAAAAATTAAACATGGAAATTTTTATGGTAAAATATTTTTAAGTACAGCGGAAATATAAGTCAAGTTAACCTATAAAACGATAAAAGTAATAAGAAAGGTAGTAAACCATTAACTTCTCTAATTTTAAAATGGAATTCACTTATATTACTACAGGTATATTTCACTCATTAAATAATTTAAAATTGTTTTGAAACCATTTACAATGACAACCAAAGGGTTGGGTTA
The DNA here is from genome assembly GCA_025469195.1 of Chaitophorus viminalis. NCBI lineage: Eukaryota > Metazoa > Arthropoda > Insecta > Hemiptera > Aphididae > Chaitophorus > Chaitophorus viminalis. The sequence goes on from JAIPRK010000198.1 coordinate 258,550, forward strand.
TTAGGACGTTACAATAAACGAATAATTGAATGACAATAATTATAATTTTTAGGTAAATACATAATACATTTTATGAAATCAGAAAAATCTGTTGTTAAAAATATGTCGTATTTTATGTTTTTTATGTGCATTCATAGTTTGACTGATGACAGAATTTTTTATTTCTAGCAATAAATAAAAAAATAGAAATAATATCTCTTCATGTATATAATACATCAAAGATTATTTAAATATTCTATACCAGTAGCCACCAATTAGTTTTGATAGAGGTCCATTTTAAAACATATCAAACTTGTCACGGCCCGGAATATTTTTTCAAACAACCTTTTTTTATAGCGCTTTGGCTACTTTTTTCAGGGTTACCAAAAATATAAGTAATCGAAAACTCAAAAAACGAAATAAAAAGGTAGAATTTAGAGTGTTTGGGTTCATTGTTGATTTACATACAGGTCATCGGGGTTTTATAAAAAAATTGTGTGACATATTTCAATATGGACTAGCGTCTACCGTTTGGCAATTATCGTATAACATCAATTTTTTCTATTCAATTTTATTGTTTTTATCCATGGATAATTTAAAATAGTCTTGATTTTGTACAGTTCTTATCTATATTTATATTTACAATTTTATTGGTAAAAATATTTTTTGAATAATACTTATTTTGAATATTTTGTTTCTGTTTTGAAAGCGAATGTTTTTTTTTTATCTGTGTTATAGGTATTGTGAATATATATAATGTGTACGACCCTGAGGATAACATACACATTAAATTTTAAATTTTTATTAATAATAGTTGATTTCTTGTACTAAATACCTATTTTTAAATCACTTGTAGTTGTGTAGAATTAGAAATAAGTGATATAGTACGATCAGAAAATAATATCTATATTCTATACACAACTATATTATAAAATTTAAAAAAAAGTTTTTTTGTTGTTTTTGTGTGTTTGTAGATTCTTCTAATTTTAAATTTAAAAACTAATTGAAACTTTAAATCTTACTTAGGACATGAACATATCACATTAGTTGTATCACCTGGAATAATCTGCTTTTAGAGAATGAATAGGATTGTCTGTATAATGTACATATAGTACTTTGTAAGTTAGTATATTACAAAGGATGGCGTACTGGCGTGCGATTGTTAATAATTTATAAGGGCCAAAGTTAATGGAAACTTCAAACTTTACTTATAGAAAAATGTCATATTGTCATGTATTCATATGTATAAAGTGTATAATTTGCAAATAAAAGTTTTTCGCTAAATAAATTGCTTATTTCGTTCTATTACATCTTTTACATTTCTGAGGTTTCATTGCTTTTGTTAAAACTATATATTTCTATTATTTCACTTCTAAACTTTAAACATTAATAATCAAATAAATGTGGGTCGAGTTCTGAATTTGAATATCTCTATTTTGGCAAATAACAGGAACGTCAATTTGAATCTATATTATGTCGATTGCATTATTGTACAAAATAAATGCACTTTTATAATTAGTATGAGCCTATTACTAAACTATCATTATGTACATTGTGCATACTAACTACACGCAAATTAACATGATTCTTGGAGATGTTTAATTTTAAAGAGTTACTTATCATGATTGAAGTTGTATGTATAAAAATATTTTTTTGTTGCATGAATGTATATTAACATTTTTGTATTTATACAAAACAATATAAGAGTAGTTTTTTATTTATTGCGCAGGTTGTACGGATTAATATGGGATCAAGGAAAAAGAATAACATGGTTCGTTGGTTAAATATACCGTTTTTATACAAACAAAGAGAGACTTTTTCTCTAAAGTACTTGTCTTTGTGATCATTTGTTTGGTGCCTTAGAATATGAGAACATGTAGCGACTATTGTAAGCGGTATTCACTTAGAAACCATGTCGTAAAGGTAAACAATAGTATAAGTTATAATTTTAAAGTATGTTAAATTTAGAGATTTCCAGATGTATCATAAATGCAACGGAATTATATTGTCTTGTGAAGTAATCACAAACCAACAGTTATAAAAAAACTAATTAGATTTTATATATTTTCAATTTATAAATAAATTAAATAATACACACATTTATAGTATTAATATTATAATCTCAACATATATAATGCATGATATATAATGCATTATTCGTAAGCCCGAATAATCGCAGTGAAATGTATTTTCTCGATACAAGTTGGCTTCTATGTATTAATCATACTCAAATCCCATATTGTAGTTGAATGACGTATATTATTATGTAACAATTGTTTAAGAATATATATATTTTTAAAAGATAATGAAAGTAAGTTGGTATATAATATAGAATATATAAATGTCAATCGGTTATTATTTGCACATTTTAATAATAGTCGGGTGTATTACAGTTTATATTAATTGTTCAACCACATCAAATAAAAACACTATTTTTAAGAGCTAAGTACACAAAAAATATAATAGTATTATAGTTTTTAATGTTTTTACATGAACTAATAATATATCCGGAAATTTTTGTTTCATTTTTGTTTTTATTCGTTTTTTTACGAAAAATCTTTTTTAGTGTTCTACTTCTATGAAAACTTTGTAGGTTATGTATTATGATGTAAGCTGATCAGATTATTACATGAATTAATTTCTTAGTATTTAATGTAAAAATGTTGGCAAAATTGTTATAAAATTGAGATAAACAGTAAACATTTGTGACGAAAAAATAAATCACCATTAATTTTATGAAATGTCTTAAGTAAGACATATTTTAGACAAACTTTTGAATGTTTCCATATGTTAATTATATTAATTGGTATATGATCTAAGATTGAATCTAAAAAAAGATTCAGTAATTATTAAATTATCTTTAAATATTATTTTAAAATATGTTATATATAAATACAACACGCCGAACGTGTTTGATAATATACTCGTCGAAAATTGATAAAGATATTATTTCACTGAAAGTATACAGATTTCAAAATATTTGCAATTCCAAAATTCTTTCTATAGTCATAAAAGGTTTTCCCTGTGCGTTATTTTAAGGTCCCTAAGCTGTGATTTGTTTGTATAAACCTTTTAAATAAAACGTCGCGCGTCATATAAAAACCCACCCTATTATTTAAAGAGTAGGTAGGAAGATAAACATAAAATATTACCTTTTGGAGATTATTCAATATTAGAAATTAGCAGATTTAAAGTTGGTTTTAACACATCATGATAAAATCGAAAAAAAAGTTTTAATTGTATAAAACAAATTATAAACAGTTAATGTTGAGGTGATATTAGGTTTACCCCAGAAGGTCATCTAACTAGTTCAGAACTAATTCAGAACTTGTGACCTATTCAATTACAGTATTTTTAGTTCAGAACCATTCTGAAATATAATAGTTCAACGGTGTTTGAAAAACCTAATTGTTTACTAAATAAATAATAATCGTATTCAGTTATTTCCTTATCGATCGTATTTGATTTGAACTATAGATATCTTAATTACCTAATAATAAATGAGATTTTAATTTAGATTGTGTTAAATACAAAACACCATAATAATCACGTACTTAGTTATTTTTTTCGTATCGTTAACAATTAATGAAACTCGCAAGCAAAGCATAAATACAATTTTTTAGTTGGCCCATTAACCACAATATAACTTACATTTTATTTAGTTGTTAGTTTTAATTTTACCGTTAATCCCAAACGCATTAATTTCTATAACTTAAAAACTATTAATTTTTCATTCATTACGTGTTTAATGTTTATTGTTTATACACTATACCAGGAGACTTACCTAACTCTATGGAAAGTAGTGAAAAATCTGATGTTTAATGAAGATCTGCACTATAGCGTGCATTACGACTTAAAGACGAAAGTATAATTTATTTTTAAGTTAAAATATGAATGAAATATTTATTTAAAAAATATTGTATAAGTTACAAAATATGAATTTACATTTGAAGTCCAGGGGGAGGGCAAATGCTCCGTAGTGTCCCCCCTCTTTCCGGGTGTCAACGTACTTGGTTAGAATTATATTTAAACACTCTGTAAACATAAAAAGATGCCAGAAACTTGTTTATTGTATCTATAATATTCATAAGTCTCAACTATAATTTATATTGATACTGCAGGCTGGCCTTTTTACTAATATACTAATATATTTTAACAACGTTTCTATCAAACACACTAAAAAAATGAGTAAATAATAGATAATTATATATTAAGAAAATGAGAATCAGGCGTGGATTCAAGGAAAGAGTGAAGAGGGCGTAGCCCCCCCCCAAGAAAAAAAAATTCATAAAGTAGATCTGTGTTATGTATAATATAATGTATTGGGTTTTCGATTATTCTCATTTATTTGTTTTAAGTATAAGGATAACATTTTGTACCCCCTGCGTCAAATATTTCTGGATTCACCCCTGAGGAGAATACTAATGAATATATGATGTAAATTGATTGTAGAATATGTACGAGATCAGCTATGATATAAAATGTGGTGTAGGTATATTATAATATTGATTCATGAAACAGAAATGTAAAATCAATATTGTTATACCTATATATATTATACATATTGTTATCGGACACTTGGCTCTGACCATATTAATATCGAATTGAATTGAGTTTGATAATTCACATATTCATCCTGTAGAAGTGATCATACTATAGAAATTAGCTCTCGTTGCAAGCTGGAATATAACTCTTATATCAGAATCATGTGTTCATACTTTGCGTGTAGATGCCATAGATGCACGCTATTATGTAACCAGTAACCACAGATACATTATACATTTATACACGAATAAGTATGTAACTATGTAACACTATTGAGTTTACGATTCATTGTTATTGACAATAATTGTATTATTAAAGTGAACATTATTTGAATTCCACGAATTTTTGATATCAATTATTATTTGTTTCAAATGTTAACCATAAGAAATAAAATGCAGATCTATTCATGCAGTAAGACGATTAATGTTAAAACATTTAATAGATATAATCAGATATTGGTAGGACCAACTCTAAGTACTGCAATGTGTTTTAAGCTAATAGCATAGTTGCCATAATTTTTAAAAATCATGCTGAGTACAAGTCTTTGATGGGAAAAAAGAAATTAAGTTCATCATTGGATAGATAACTTGATGTTTTTGAGCAAAGATAAATCATTGTAGTCAGAGGGATCAAGGTATAGTTTATTCTAGAGTTTATACTTCAGGTTATAAACGACACGTGTATGTTATTTATAAATTTTTTCTGAAAAATGACTGATTTATTAAAATAATCATAAACATAATATACATTATACTAATTGTTTTTGATCGTCAATTAATGAGTCTATTAATGAGTCATTGTCAAATCACTAATTGTTCATTTATTTTAGAAAAGGGATAATACACACTATGAATATGAATAAAAAAAAAATAGCACTTTATCCAATTATCCAGCAGATAATTACTTTGTAAAATGTAAACAATTTTAAGCTAACACAAATATATTGTATTTCTATCTGATAATCCACCTATATACGTATATATACGTATAAGCAACTTGACTAATTATTTAATATTCCAAATAATTGTTTTTAATTTTTGATTGTGATATCAAATAATTTTTTTTTCAATGGTCCTATGGAGTGTCTAATTAATTTTATGGAGTATTATGGATAACTAACGCTGAATTAAAGTAATGTGTCGTGTCAATATGTCATAATATGTTATAGCTGAGATGATACCACACATATAGCTATTAGCTGAGACCTGAGAAACGAGTCCTAACAATACTACTGTAGAAGTTATAAAATATAAAGCTAAATGTCTTTATATGTTGTGGTCTTATTGTGTTATTTTTTTAGACTTATTTTCTACATAATATTCTACTTTTAATTGAGATATATACTTTCAATTTTATTTATATTTTGCCCAATTACATGATTTGCTTAATTTCTTTGTATATTCATTTTTTTCTCAACTGGAACTATTCCACTCACCCATCCCGTCAATCTTTCTCTCTCTGAGCCATTAACAATTAAAATCTCAAGGATGAAAGAATGGTCTTAATAACTAAAGAATCAGCACGGGAAATGTCAAAAATATGATAACAAGATGATTTTAATTTCTTTTCATAAATTGTTTGATTTTTAGTTTGCCTTTTTGCAATTTGTTAACGCTTGTCAATGTGTAAGAAATTGACGCATATTTATATGATTAATGATTATCATGGTAACAGTAACCTATGACATATTTTATAATATTTTTTGTATAGTTTTTAAATATTTGTGCTTGTAATTTGTATGTATAGTTTGTTCTAATATTTATAATTGATAGGTTTTCAATTTTTTTTAATAATGTTTGTACTAAATGGACTTAGAAAATTGCGATCAAAACTAAAAAAAATGCAGGAACCACAAACTTTTTCATTACAATTGAGTAAGTGTCAAATGTAATTTCAACACAAATCATCTAACTAAACCTAAGTGGTATAATTTATATTTATGATGTACACTCATATAATTTGTATATTTGTATAATTAGTATTTATTGGCTTATGTTTATTCTTAGACGCAAATGACGAGGATAATAAAAAAATGGTTGCTTTAATGAATCGTCATGATGAAATAAAAAATATCCTCAAGTTGATAAAAGAAAAAAATAGCAAAGTTACGATTAAAAATATAAAATATATAACTAAAATTCAAAATGTTAAAGAAAGTAATAAGTTTATAAAATAATAGTTAGACTTAAATATTGACTTAATATGGGTTTTTTAAAGCTAGTAGATTGAGTTGATTTATCGATTTAACACAGATTGATCGATGCTATTCAACTATACTTGAACGTAAACAATAATGCTCTTGTTTTTTCCTTGACATCTCATAAGTATTCGATCGGGTTTGACACCATGGTTTTCTCTTCAAACTTCGTGATTATCTGCTATTTCTCTTAATCAGATCCTATCTAACAAATCGATATTTTCAAGTTTGCTTCAGCTTGGATATTTCTAAAATGGCTTTAATCAATGCAGGAGTACCTCAAGGAGATATTATATCTTCCATACTATTTAACATATATGTCTCAAACCAACCCGTAATAAAATACATCCTTGTTGTTGATTATGCAGACGATAAAGCTATAATCTATTTATACACGAAAATTCTTTACTACAGCCAATTTGCACCTAGATCTTATTTTGCATTTTGGTACATTAAATGGATAATACAATTAAATCACATATCGTTTATACATACGACCTTTACTCTAAAACATAGATTCAGCTTACCTTGTAGACAGTATATTATACCTTCTTGAAGAAGGCTTCTTCAGATACTGTTCATATTTAAGCTTGTCCTGACTCTCGATGTCAAAAAAATTATACTCAATTTTTGTTCTCACACCCTTATAAATATACTATTCAAAAATAAATTAAAATAAAATCCAAAACCCATCAGAATATGACATTCAGTAAAATGTCAAAGGTTTTTTAGTTTTTACAAGCAATTCTTCTTATGCCTAATAGTAACCTAGAAAACCCACTAATCAGAAATTTAAATACCTTAATACAGCCCGAAAATCCTTGTTATCGAGTCAAAAGGAGATGGTGTAGAGAGCTTCTGCTCTAATAAGCCTATTCGATTCCGCCTTATTTTCTTGTATTCATCTATCTCTTCCTTATCTATCAAGTCTTAGATTAAATCATATTTTTAAACTATGTACAAGTTTAGTGTTACTAATGGGTGATTTATTAATTATGTAGTAAATATTTTATTATTTCACATATACTTATTGTATTCTTTGTATAAATTGTATACTTCTTAAAAAATAAAAATAAAAACAAAAACAGTTAGTAGCCATAATATCATAAAATAAAGGAAACAAAACTTTATCAAAATTATTAATAACATAACCGGTGTCCTCAATTGAAATTAAGTCTTTTCAAAATAATTTATTAAAACAACAACTTAACCAGTATGTAAATAATTTATCTGAATAATTTCCTAAAAGATTAGAAAAACTGTTATTGTACGGCTATACCGAAATAAATATTAGGTACTTAACTTTAATATAAATTATTTTTATGATGAGCTAGATATTTTTTTTTTATGTCACATTTTCCGTATATTGACATTTCCTTTCTCAGTGGTTCGCCCATGACAGAAAAATGAAAATGTCTAATTTTTTAGGATTGAACGATCTACGTCAAGAAAATAAAATGTTAGAAAAATATATTTCTGAAACTAAAAGTAGCGAGGCAGTTGAGAACATTAAAAGAGAAAATAATTCTTTGAAAATGAAATATAAAGAAGCTACTTGTAAAAATATCCGTAAGATTTTTAGTTGTATAAAAAATACTTCACAACTCATTGTATGATTATTCATCTAGAATTTAATGATGAAAAATTTATAAATTTACAATCAACATTGGATAGTTCACAAGAAATGCCAATTAACTCAAAAGTATTGTGTAATACACCATCATTGTTATTGAATCTGAATAATGACTTTATGGGATTTGATTCAATGATGACATCAACAATTGTAAACCATGACCTTTACATTTGAAAATGTTACATAATTGTATACATTTAATATTTAATTTAGAAAAAGCAAATAGATCCTCAATTTGTATCCTATCGGAGTCAATATCATAAATTTAGAAAGCATTCCATGGATGCTCAAAACACTATTGATTCTTTATTAAATATATTGAAGCAGTCAAACGAATCATTCGAAACAGAAATACAAAATATAAATTTCGTAAGTGTATTATTAAACTGAATAAGAATTAGAATAACATTACATGTTTGTTCAATATACATAATCAGAGCTCGGAAATGTATAAATTTAAAACTATCTTAGAATAGTATATGACTTATAAGTTATATTATAATCTAACTTTTCTCTTACAACTTTTTTATACCTATTTGTAGTCTAATAAAAATAAAAGTGGCATGTTCTAAAATATATGAATAAGCAAACCGAGTTAATGATATAAAACGTATCTCTATTTTGTACAATGATCCACTTGTATTATGAGATATAAGATTATTTAATTTTGTATAAAAATTTCCTCACAGATAATATAGAAATAGAAAATGAGATGTGCCAAGTACAATATGTACCCAAAAATACAATACAATTAAAATATTATAATGCTAAATAATATAAATTTAAGCAATATTTAGATGAGTTCTTATGATTAGTAAATTAAAAATGATTTATTCGTGTATTGTTATTTTTAGACTTTGTATGTAAAGTAGCGTGGATACTAATTTGTAGGTACTATGCATGGGTGAGTACTGTAAGATTCCAAGATAAGTGATAACATTATATTAAGTTATTATTATAACAACAAAGTTTTTAATTTTTGTAAAATCACTCTTTTGATAAGTGACTTGACAAAAAATTCCATGCACTAACTTTTTATGATATAAAATTAGACCCAATGGTACTTTAGGGATATGATTTTCAATATTATTTTTATGTAGTTATTCCTATACAATGGAAATAATGAAAAGATAAACTTATGTGTTGTGTAAAAATTTTTAAAATTATTGATAAAAAAATTTTGCTTGGACAAAATACTTGAAAATTTAATAGAAGATTCCACTGAAGTTTTTCTTACTGTCATTCAAAAATTGTTGAAATAGTTATATATTTTCACAATTATTTTTTATAAATGTTTAAAAAGCAAATAATTACATAATATTACAATTAAAATATAACATAATATATTATATATACCTATTCTAGACTAACAAATCATCTTTGTTCAGAATCGTTTTTCGTATGCAATAATACCTACCATTGTATTCAGATAATACATTCGTTATAATATCCTATGACCGATGTCCATTCCACCTAGTCCACCCCCTATTTTACAGCAGAGCGATCCCTGTCTGGTTTATTTTTAATTTTTTGTTTCTGTGTTCACTATTTCGACTAGAATGATTGCTCCGGTCTATTTTTCTGATATGACATTTTGTCATGTTGGTACTTTGAAGGGGTCATTTATTTAATTTCCCAACAGTTTTCCGAATAATTATAATGAAAATGTAACATTGCAAAAATTAGACTACGATATTAGTTATTTTGTTGTTATTTTTGGTGCCATACCAACTAGAAAAATTCACTGGGAATTTAAATTATTATTTTTTACACATTTCATTATTATCCAAATACTTTGATCAAATTTGTGCTGTTTATATAAGCACTTGAAATTGTCGATTGAAGTTATACTTATCTTAGTAAGAACTTTGGTTCTCCTAGTATATCATTTGTAAATATAAGCTAGTCTACGGATTTACACGATCTCATAGTTTTCTCTATATTTGTCACTTTGTCAGAATACTTTTGTTACAATTATACATTTGTTATAAGTTTAAAAGACTGTTAAATCAATATAATTTAGCCATTTCTATATTTAGCCTGATTGTGACGTCTCATCCTTCATAGGAATTTCCCCTTTTTTATAATAATTATTAAAAAACAAAAAACTAATTGTTATATAATTAAGGTTACTAATCAAATAGTCAACAGAGTCAAGGAAACAGAACAAAGTTTTACTAAAATCATGAAGAATGACAAGGAAATTATAAAAAACATAATGCGTAATGTACATATAAATCATAACACTATAATATTGCTAGTTATAGGTACACTAAGTATTTTACAGTTGATGGAAGAACGACGTGTTTGGAAACGAATCAATTTGCGGAATGCTGATTATTTGAGTGTATTAGAATTAGAAATTAGTTCATTGGATAATCGTCTTCAAATGAAACGTATACCTACTCATTTTGCACCTCTCAATAGTTGTTCTTTTTGGGACTTGAAAAAACTTTCCATTGAAGAGTTATATCACAAATGGAGCAAGATAATCATACAATGGTCGCCTAACCTTGAAAAAATCAGTAAATGAAAATTTATAAAAGCTGTTGGTGTATAAAATATGTTATACAATTATTTATTGAATGTTGAATTTTAAAAAGCTCTCGGTTGTTTTCAGTCAAATTAGATATTTATTGAAATTGTTTTATTTGATATTTAAGTTGTTTATGTTTTTATTGTTAATGAAAAAAATAAAATTCAATATAAGTAATAAAAAAATATTTTACATTTACTATACTATTTAAATTGTGCAATAGTTAATTTATTATCAAATATTTTTTTATCAAATATTGTACTGTAGAAAAAATAACATGATACATAAGAGCTGCGTAAATATTCATTTTTTTTTTTAATATTATTCGAAAGGGGTAATACATATCCGAGGTTTAGCACCGTGACGCGTGAATCTTAGATTACTACATAATACCACTACTGTTATCATTATATTATACGGAATGTGTCCATTTTTTTTCTCTCTATATTATACTCTATTATACTATTATCATCCACGTAACATTTCATACCAAAACGATTCTATTTTTCTTCAAAATGGATGAACAGTTATTCCACATTATTTCGTTTGCTGTAACTTTTATTCATCATTATTTTTCTTTTATTAAATTAAAATGTTTGTTTGCATTTAAAATAATGTTGAGTATACAGTAATATTATGCAATTCAAAACATGCATTGCTGATTAAAATAAATTATTATTACGTACCTACAATTTACTTAGAAAATTCGTATTTTAAATTTGTCTTTATCTATTACACAGGAAGCTTGTTCATATTTCGTAGTGAAATTGAATACTGTTAGTCACGTACACATTGTTTATAGTATAAAATATTAAATAATATTAATTGGGTCATTGATTATTCTATATTTAAAAGGTCGTTTTACATTCTTTGGTGCACTATAGTATAGATATAAGATAAGTCAAATTATTATCATGCATTCTACCTTTAACGTTTTTTATATCTACATACTTTTCGTGTTTCTTGTTCTACGACTATAAATTACTAAAATTGTAAGAACAGAGCGTCGTTTTTTAGATTCTAAACGGAGTGATGGAATCTATTGGTTTTACAATGATGTGTGTTATTTATTTATTTTTTTTGTGCCTTTTTTTTTTTTTTTTTTGTAGTAAAATTGCTTCGATTTTATTAAATAGCAACTTTTCTGAAAGGAAAGTGAATGTAAATGATACTTGGGCAAGTCTAAAATGCAACTTTTTCAATACTTTTCAAAAACGTCGAAAAAACGATAAAAAAATTACGAAAAAACAGGAAATTTTATGCAAATCCATGTTTTGACAAAATACATTTTTTTTAAAATGCTCTAACTCAGAAACGAAAAATCTCAAACACTTGAAATTTTCACCAAATCTTTATACTGGATTTTTCTATACATGGTTAATTTTTCAAAGTATTTTGACTTATTTATAGACAATTTAAATTTTCGATTTTTCTAAGTTTTTTTTTTGAAATATCTATAAAATTTATTTGGCTGTCCGAAAACTTTTGAAAATTTAATACAATGTTTATTATAAGTTATACTTATCGTAACTAAAAAATATCGGAGATCGTTTAACTCAAATTTAACAAATCCATTGTAATGACCTATCTTATGAACGAGGTGCACTCTACCCCCAACTGTACAGCAGAGCGAGGCCCATCCGGTTCTTTTTTATTTCCATTACCATATTATGTTTTGCAAATAATTTTCAATGTCTAGGAAATAATAATGACACCCAATATTTAGACATATCGTTATTTATTTAATTTATTTGTGAAGTATTTAATATGATAATCTATAATAATATTTTTCAAAGAAAAATTGACTTTATTACATTCATGTATAAACACATATGTATGAACTTATGTACCTAATATACATTGATAGAGTATAAAGAAAATATATTTATCGGTCTCAATACATAGGTATGAGTTATCCAAACTATGAATAATATGGGTTATAAACCTATATATTAATATTTCAATATTCTATAATATTAAATATAACTATAATATGGTTTATTTTTTTAAATTTATTCGATTTTTATTATACTTTGATAAGATTTTAAACTCGCAGTATATTATTTGTTGATTCAGAGTTGAGTTAACGTTAAAATAAAAATGAACATCTAAAGTATCTGATATAATTTTATTTTATTTTTATATATAATCAATTTAAAATCATTTGTTAATCTATATTAATTATTTATCTATTATTAAGTAAACTCAGTTCTAAATTAATACATAGATGTTAAATTAATAATATGCAATTAGTTTAATTTGAAAATTAAATAAAAATTCATCGCTTCATTTTAAAATTATCTTTTAAATAGTATGTAATTTTAATTCATTTAATGATTCAAGTTTAGCTGTTTTATGAGAGATTTTCTCATAGATCTATATTCTCAGAGAGAATAAAGTACCTATACTCTATAGGTATTTAATTATTTTAGTTTATTTATTCAATGCGTGTTTAAATGTACATTTTAAACTTTCTGAAAATATAAATTAGTTCTTATGCTAGGTATAAATTGTTTAAGTAAAACATTTTTAAACGTAAAAACGGAAGTTGTAAGGTATTTAATATTTTTATATTGATATTGTTTTGGTTTTAAAGAATAAGATTGAGTGTATATTATTTTTTATGTACAAACAATAAAGTGTAGAATTATTCATTGTATTTTGATATCGATTTAACAAAATATTTATATCTGGAATATTTCATAATATTACTTTATTTGGACGAATAATTTAGGTTCTTCGATGAAAAATTTAAAAGATTTTTTCATGAATTATAAATTCATGTTCCTCTTCGACGTTCTACTGCCTTCTATATTGTAAAATTACGGTGAAACTAGGTTGTGCATTTTTTACATTTCTACCTGACAAACGGTTACTTTCTTGAGCACAGGGAAAAGAATATATTTTAAAAATATTATATTTGAATCACAGAATCCGTCTGAGCACTATTTTCATGTTCTTATAATTTTTATTTTTATCATCTATTGTGTGTTTTGCTACACCAACCACCTATTTGATTAATATAATATGTTATTATTAATGTATACAACATTAACGTATGGGATGGCATAAAATTTCGTTAGTAATTTAACGGTGTTTTGTTTAATTTGTATGAAACTATATTTTAATATAATAATTATAATTTTTTTTGATTTTTTAATTATTATCAGTGATTTGTTATTTGAGTTTGAGATACATATACACTTTGGTTTTTTTAGGTTCCTAGATTTTTTTAAAATCCTTTTAATTACATAGTCTGGTATTAAAATATAGAATCATATTTTAATATGTAACTCAGAAAGATATATTCTAATAATATGACTATAATATCAATTTCATATTTACTATAATGTAATAAAATAAAACAGTAAAAAAGGGGGATAAAATTATTGTTATGTTTCAACAAATGCTACAATTATCTACAAATAAAAATAGTAAATGAACTTGCAAAACTACATTATAAACGTTTGCATACAAAATTTGCGTTAAATACAAGATTGAAACTATGTCTACAAATCATATTTCTAACGAATCACTTCATAGGCTGAAAATAAATTGGAATCATGATTTACATTGAAAAACTATAAAATAAAATAAAATAAAAAATAATAAATAAGAAACAAAATATAATCACTGTACAACATGTACAACAACTGTATATTTGGATTGTCTTTAAAATTAATAAAAATAATAAAAAAGGTTGAGTTAAAGTAATAATTAGAAAACCAGAATTTCACAATCTCTACATTGACACAAAAGTAAAAGTTTTGATGGGACACTCGTATGCTGTATGCACAATTCAGACACATTAATAGAAAACCAAATAAGTGTGCATATAGTAAAAATGATTATACTAGTATTGTATATTTTTTATATATTTCATTATTTATTCATTAATTTACTGAGCCAAATCCGTCCTAGTGTAAGTGCTACTAGGATCAATTGACAATTAGTGTCTACTGTCTAGTATTATTTAAAATGTTAAACAAATTATTCTGTATGGTTTGTTTTGATATTTGAACTCTTAATGTTTTTGGTAATGACATTTATTTTATTTTTTTTGTCTTGAACGCAATAAGACTTGACGTAACTTAGTTGAATATAAGTTACTACCTTCAAATAACTTCATACGTTCTCGGCATAAAATATTAATTACCTACTTAGATTTTTGAACTTTGGCTGACAAATTAGTGAACTCGTCTAACTATAACAAACTATTGAGTAGAGTTACTTAGTGTCTAACTGAAAGTTTTAAAACTGAACAAATTGTAAGTTAACTTACTCCTTTTATATTTATCAAATTTTCGTCAAAATTACTCTTGATACAAAATGAGTATTGACTATTAATTATATTCATATGTTTTTCAAACAAAAATTAGCTTCAGTTAATTAGATTTTTTAAATTCTTTGGGTAAAAAAAAAGTCATTATTAATTAGAAGACTTGTTAGTAGATTTGATAAATAAAAATTATATTTTTGAAAGTCCATATTATATTATAAATAATTTCTTTAGTCACACTTTTTATTTCAGTGTTAACTATAAGTTTAAAATATTTATTAAATAAATCATTTTATTTTATTATAATATTTACTTTTTTTGATGGTAATTTTACTGATTGATTTTCAGATAAGAAATTCGGATAGTTAGTGTTGTAATTGTTGCAAACATATTGTTTTAAATTTTCTCAATAATTTTTTTGGAATGTAACAAAAATAGAAAAAATATATTATATTGCTTTGGTGAATTATTTTTCTTTTAAAAAAAAAATAATAATTATAAATAAAAGATTAATTTAATTTTGTATAAAACTTTATAAGTTGCATTAAATTAACCAATTTGTTATTTTTATTACGTATGTTAGTGATCATAATGTTAATATTTTAAATAACAATTAATATTTTATTTATTTTTCTATATAACTTTTTAAAGCTATATGAAAATTAATACTAAACTTGAAAATATTTATTTTATCAATATAATTAATATAAACCCTGGAAAAATGATTTAATTTAAAAAAAAATCCGAGATATAATTTAATATAAAAATGTTTAATTAAAAAAAAAAAAAATTGTAAATAACAGAAATGCACATATTGCACATATTATACTAGTAAACAAGTTGTCGATTTATTTTAAGATCAATAAAATAAAAATAAAAAAATTAAGCCCTTGTAGGAAACAATGTAATATTATGTTTATTTTTTCAGTTTTTCCTTATTGCTAGAAAAACTCATTGAGAACATTTAAAACAATATGTTTGCAATATTAACTTTATTCAATTGCTGATTTGAAAATCATTTAGTATGATTATACAGTCAGAAAAAGAAAAATAAATTTATTTATTCAATAAATACGAGTATATCAAACTTATAGTTATACCAAACTTATAAGATAAAAGCATGTCCAGAAATTTTATTTAAAAGACATGGATTTTGAAATATATAATTTGTATTTACCAAAATTATAATATTCTACTTAAAAGTATTATTTATGATGATTATTATTTTGATAAATTGTTTTATTTTTTATTTGTTGTACCTAATTTATAACAAATTTGGCTACTTACTTTAATTACTAATTATAACTTCTGTCTTCTTTTGTTACATTGTTAGGTTTCATGAAACATGCTTAAAGTTTTTATCCTGATAAAATAACGTACATTTGTGTTATTTATGGTTTATATACTTTACTGGTTGTTTTTAGAAGACGACCAATTATTTTTACAACCCAAGTTTAATCTTTACAGTATGTATTGAATGTAAATAAGAGTGATACTCGTTTATGTTGGGTTGGATGTTCGCTGTTTAGAAAATATCTATAACAAGACTCAATTCATAGTGACTTATCGTTATTAATAATATCAGTAATATTAATAATTAGGTAGAGTTTTGTGATACTTAGAAAAAATTGTTAAGGATCCCTTCTGTTTTTGAGGTCCACGCAAATGTATTATATGCATTGCAATGTTTAGGAAATTCATATAATTATAATAAAGTTTCGATTATACGAAGACTAATATAACAATTTCATAGTTCATGGAAAAATAATTTCACATTTTTATTAAAGGATTATTTAGGTTTAAAATAGAAAACGAAAAATAATGTTCTTGATCTAAGACATTTAAAATATTGTTTGCTCAAAATATGAGAGCAATAGAAAAATAAGAGAGTTATTGATACATAATAACATGTAATCTAAAGGTTCTAAAACCAAAATATAACTCGGATATAAGTACTTTTGAATTATTTCAATAAACATTTAGGTTCAGCTAGGTACTCACTATAAATTAGTTTAGAAAATAAATCAAAGTCTCATATTAATTTCAATAAATTAGTAATTATTCATCATTAGACATTAGGTATGTATTTCATAAAATATTATTTAATATGTATATTTTATAAAATACTACACAGTAATATTTAATACAAATACATATTTAGTGAAAACATAGCGAATGAATTTTTTTGATATAAATACAATTTTTTTTTTTTTTTTTTATTAGTTAATCCGCGGCAACTGAGGCCATTGGATGTTGTATTTTGATAGATTGTTATTTACTGTGGGTTATTGGAACACGTATGTGTATATGTGGCATGGTTTACGATTAGTTTTAAGATCTAAGATATTATATAAATAGATCGATTGACGTAATATTTCAGCGCAGAAAAAAAAATAGTGTCAATCACAATCTCTAGAATAATTGTTATACCGGAAACTACATGAGTTGATTGGGATTGTTGTAAAAATAATGTGTTATGCTTCAGCGTATTAGTTGTAACAATATATTGAAATTCCCAGAACCATAATACTATATTCCAGGATATAGTAGAACAGTTACAGTATTCATAAATTATATGAAAATAAGAAATTTAAAAAGAACAAGAAAAAATAGATTCCATCACTCCGTTCAGAATCTAAAAACGGATGGGCCTCGCTTTGCTGTACAGTCGGGGGTGGAGTGCACCTTGTTTATAGGATAGGTCATTATTACAATGGATTTGTTAAATTTGAATGCAATGATAGATATCATTGTATACGAATAACGATTCTGAACGGAGTTACTATGTTTGTCTAAAATGTGTATATAATAATATAGTATTTTTTATTTAAATTGAATTATAATGCAATTTCATAAAAATTTAAATTTCAAACAGTCATTTTTAAAATGACATTTCAAACAGTTTTTAAGTCCGGTAGAAACTTTTTTATATATTTTTGAAGATTAGCTTATAGACAACCTAGTGTTAAAATTTTGAACCTTAAATATAAACAGAAAAAATTTTATGAATTTTCAACTACAACATAACTTGCAAATTATCGCAATTTTAACATATTTTATACAAATTTGAACTTTATGGGCTTATAAAAAAAATTTGTGTAAACGATCTTCGATATTTTTTAGTTACAATTAGTATAACTTATAATTAATCCTTTAATACATTTTCAAGAGTTTTCAGACAGCCAAAAATTTTTTTTATATATATAAAAGAAAATAAACTTACAAAAATGGAAAATTTAAATTGTCTGTAAATAAGTCAAAATATGTCAAAATACTTTGAAAACTTAAACATGTATAGAGAACGCCATTATAAAGATTTGGTGAAAATTTCAAGATTTTGCGATGTTTTGTTTTTGTTATTTTGAGCATTTAAAAAAAATGTATTTTGTAAAAACGTGATTTTGCGTAAAATTTCCCGTTTTTTTGTAATTTTTTATCTTTTTTTTCGATTTATTTAAAAAGTATTGAAAAAGATTTTTGACTTGCCCAAGTATCATCTACATTCACTTTCCTTTCAGAAAAGTTGCTGTTTAAGAAAATCGATGCATTTTTACTACCAAAAATCGTGTCCTCAGACTCACACAAAAAAAAAAAAAAACACACATCATTGTAAAATCAATAGATTCCATCATTCCGTTCAGAATCTAAAAAAATACGCACACGTGTTGAGAAGTTCAAATCTAAAATCGAAATGGTGGTAAATTTAAAGTCTAAAAACAGGATGGGGAAAGAACAAATACGTTTAAAATAAATTGATATGTCAATACGCTTATGCTATTATCACGAAGTTATAGAGCGAGAAGAAATGTACCGGCAGTGAGTTAGGCACGTAACAGTCCGATAGGTAGCAAATCGATTCGGAATCAAGTTATACGGTCGACGAGACAAAAAAGGGACTTCTTTTTAGTGAACAGTACAGCTAAAGAAATTATTTTTGGTCGTACATTATAAGGTAAACTGATATACTGTACACAATTGTGTCAGAAGTTGTAGCCGTTGTAGGTATAGCATTTAATATTATGTCGCCCTATGTCGGTATTTGTTCGTCAGTCACTCACTGAATCGATGTGGTTGACACAATATATACGTACAACATTGTAAAAAGATTATATATATATTTTTTTTATTTATATTTATATAGCTTTAGTAAAAATTATTAAGTTCAACAGTTACATGAAATGTTTTAAGTTATAACAATATATGAGTTGTAATAATACAGTACTACATACTAATGATTAGTTACATAATCCAATTAAGTTTATAGAAGGTATTATAATAAAAATTATAATTTAGATTAGATATTTGTAATTTGAATTGGATTCGGTGAGATATATATATTGGTAATTAAGGAGATGTGGTATTCTTGGAAAGAAGAGTTTTCAAGACTCAAGAGTGTAGATAAGACTAATTAGAGTGAAATTAATGGTGTAATGAAAGAGTTTAATTGTGTAACTAACTGTGATATGACATTCGAGATGGGATCGGATTCCAAATTATTGGAATTTCTGGTGATAACTTCTGCGTACGTCTTTGTCTTGAATCCGTTATTGCTTCTGGTTCGAGCGGACGAGGGCACAGTTTCGGCTGGAAATATATCGATTGTAGGTAATATTGGTGAAGATGGCATGATCTGAGGGTGATCTTTTTGGTGAAGTTTCTTTGACATTTTTTTTTTTTTTTTAAGATGGACAGCCTTTGTAGAAGATTATACTTTGAGCAAGTAAACTCAGTAGAAAATTGTATATTTATCATCGATAATAAGAGAATAATATGTGCGGTGTGCCTTTATTGTTCAAAAAATTGATCATTTTGTTTATTTATTATATTATTATTTAACTTTTGATATTTTTTCATAACTTTTATTTTATTAAATTAGAATACAGGTTTATGATGATTTATGTTTGGTAAATGCTTATAATTAAGAATTTAGATTTTAAATTCATAGTTTTGGTACGATTAAAGATGATTCATAATATGTACACAAAAGAGCCTGTTTAGAACAAACTTAAGAACATTTAATATCTATTTTTTATAAAAGTACTCGTATAAGAATTTTATTAATATGTCAGTATTTTATCGAGTAAATATTTTATCTGACAATTTCAGGTCTTAACTGATTTAGAAATAGCTATTGCTATAAGTTAATTTATGTTTTTAGACATTTTACTTCCAGAAAACGTTAAACACGTAAAGTTTATTAAAAGTGCGAGGGAAATTAAACACTGAACACAAATGGAACTAATAAAAGAGTAATTATTCGAACTTTTAGCTTATTTGGGTTAATGTTTACTAGACAAAATTTGATATAACATTTCTATTTTTACAGTTTTCATCAATATTTAAAAAGAAACTGTTAAGTTATACATAAAAAAAACCTGTTTGTAACTTCCATGTTCAAATTCCAATACAATACGACTTGGTAAGAATTTTTAGGTGGTGTTTGAAACCCTAAAGAGTTTGATATTAAAAAAATATTTAAAACAAAATAAATACAATCCTTACGATCGTATTTTCCTTAATCGTAACAACCCTTATGAAATAGATAGTAATATCTATTTCAACGAATTAACAATTCAAAATCAACAGAAAATTAAATCGCAAAAGTTTAAATTTGCTTTATTTTTAATTTCTTAAATCATACTAATTTTGAAACGATGAAATATATATATATATATATTTTAATATGAATTAAATACCTAGTACCTACCCATAATAATATTACCCATATCATTATAGTATATATTTTTAATACTTTAAAATACCTATATTAAAATTGGGTTATATATTATATAAATTGAACTATTTATGTTAAACAATTATTGTACTTAAAAGTTTTCTTTAAAAAAAATCAATGGAATTATTGTTTGAACATTTACATACAAATAATAATTTGTAAGTACAATAGTTTTACACTTAGAAATAAGTTAAAATATACAGTTATGGACTTGCGGTATAATATTTACTCCATTCTATGGTAACTTATTTACTAAATATGACATATTCCGCATATATGATATACATTGAGCCAATATATCATTTGATATTATTAAAAAATTATGAACTTAAATATATATTATATTCAGGGCACTTATATCAATTCGTTTTCGGTTTTAATTATGCGGTAACACATAGTATCGTGTAGTACTGTTATTGCAAAATGCATTATCATAATGTCACTTTACTAATCCGGTTTGTGTTCTAAATCACTTTACTTATACTGGTAAAGTTCAACGATTGCGGATTATTAACTGAAACCATGCCAGGCGAAACTCTTCCGGTAGTATTTCAACTCGAAACTGAGATCCATTGACTATCGTCATTAACCGAGTTGTTAGTTAACGATGATAAATGTAAACACATCTCTTTGTTTTTTTAAATATTTCACTAGACCTTCCATTTAAGATGACACCAACAACGTTTTTTTTATACACTTCGTAAAGGTAATATTTTTTCAGTCAATTAAATTGAATTCGTAGCCTATTTGATCACTTGATTTGAAAGATAAGTTTCTGTGAATTGATGATATTTATTCAATGAGTTGAAATAAAATAGGCATTATTGGTTTTCTTTTAAAATGTTTTCTTAATTTCTAACATTATTTGGATCAAAGGTTTAATCCACATAAGAAAATAACTACGATGTGTTTCAGATTTTCAATGTTATTCGCTTATATCAAAATATTCAATTCCATCAACGTAAATCACTGGATTTCACGATTTTCTAGCTACAAACTATTATCTTATGGTTAACATCTAAGCGACGTATAATGAGGTATAATATAAATATGTATATTTTCAATTTTATCACATAATTGCTTCTAATCATGTATACTTTATTATTTACATTTTTATGATCCACAAAAGTACTCATGGACTTGAGAAAATTTAGTTTAATAAATTATACATATGTACTTTAAATCTATAATAAATAAAGTTTAAAAAAAAATTAAAATTAAAAAAACATTGATAGAAGTTTGAAAATTAAGTATAGGTAATACAAATTATCTCCATCAGCGTTCAATTACATATAATGTATGAATAACAGTTGAATACATTTATCCAATGAAAATAAATCGAGATCTTTAAAATATTTGGTCAATTATGTCATTGTATTCAGTATATGTACGTGGGCTACAATGAGTATAATATTAACAATAAGAACATGCATTGGGACATGGGATATGAAAAGGGATTACGTTTCGTAAAATGGATAAAGATATTAAATCATTTCGACAGTAATGATTTTAAGCCACATATTACATTCATGTATACATCTGGATGATTATGATGAGCGACATAGTAGTATGAAAATGTTCCACGAGTGTACCTAAGTTAATGGATTTAAGGATGTTTGTAGCCAAAACGAACCCATGTAATGACAATTCAATAAATGTTTTTGATCTATTTTTAACATTTCTTCTTATTTGGCCCCGAAAGAATAACAAAAGATATATTTCTGTACAACCAAGTTACAATCGATCATAGACTAAAATTATATTCACTTATACGTTTTAATTAATTTCACAATATTAATATAATGTACTTTTAAATTCTTAAAATTAAAAGTGTCAAATTGATTGTATGGTGTACTTAAAGAAAAAACTTTGATCTCAGTAGTCAAAAAAAATTATTCTTTCTGTAATCAGATGTGTATTTAGTATGAAATGTTTTTTTTAAAAATGTTTTCAATAACAATGTTACATACCGATACCAGTCTTGCGAAAAAAGCATTGGATTTATAGAGTATATTTTATCATTGCTGATGCTAATTTTTTTATTTCATATCTTTTTTTTTGGAAAACAAGAATTAAAAGTATGCATTAGGAGTTAGGACTAAAAGATGTCCTACTTAGAAACCACGTAAATTCTAGAGTTACATACAGAACCACGTTACATTAATAATATTGATTTTTCTTATATTTATTATTCAAGATGTTTGTTGAAAAATATTGACATTCAGAAAACATTAATATTGTTTGTAAATTATATTTATTGTTTTCATAGTATAAAGATTATTGTATAATATGTTTAGATAATCTAATGTTCTGTATTATAAAATAAATCAAGCATCGGTAAATCGAATAATACATATTTTCTATTTTCTTACAAAACTTTTATATAATTATTAATTACCAGTTTTTGATTTCTGACATTATTATTTCAGTTGAGTAAAATAAGTACCTAGTGTTTTCAAGTGAGAAAAAGTTATAAGTTCGTTTCATGCCAAATATTTTTGAACTGTGTATATGCTAAATTATTCCATTATTTTATTGTTTGGGATGAAAAATTAAAATGAAATCGTGGTTTGTAAATGTGCATTCAAAACTCGTTAACAAAAACGGAATACGAGTTAATTATAAAAACACATAATTTTCAAAACTTGAGTGTATGACTTTCGCTTTGTAAGAGTCGAGATGTTCCTAAACTTAAGTAATTTACTATGATGTTCGATGAGTGTATTTTCTTAAAACTTATTCCCACTCTTTTTATAAATTAAAAAAATTATATTCAATACGATACTGTGTAAATAACACTCAACTTTAAAATTAGTAAACTTTAATTGCTTCGTATTAAAAATTATTAATTTGAGTTTGAAAAAATAAGATAAAATGAAAAAATAATATATTGTAATAATATTTTTTATTTTTAAGTAATCATTATCACCTACATTTAGTCCTCTTTAAATACAGATAAAGGATTAGTTTTATTTGGGTTTGGAAAACGATTGAGATATTCAACAAAAACTTAAATTATTAAAAAATAATAAATTATAATTTCATCATGAAGCCTGAATGTAAAATGTATGTTATTTTATTTTTATTGTATCTAGATAATCTCAGGTGTGCGGTGAGTATATTTAATGGCTTATGCCCGTTATGCCTCTTTGGATTCACATTTAAATCATATGATTCCAGTATTCTGTTTGATGAATGCTTATGACAAGATGAAGAATCTATAAAAAAGTTAAAGTAAAAAATTCAAATTTAATATGTACATAAGCGCAACTGGGACTCTAATTCTGGGAGGGGGGAGGGGTAATGTTATAAATCAGACAGAGATCCGCAGGAGATTCGTTCCCGCATTTCTCAAAATACCAACAATACTAGATATCTGTAGGATAATGGCAGAAATGTATAAATAATTATTACATTTTTTTTGTGTATACTAACCAAAATATAATTAAAAAAATAAGATATTTAGTATAGCTATAGAAATAACGAGAAAATAGTAAAATTATTGTATCAATGAAAAAATGAGAACCTAAATTGTATTTTATCAAAACTTATAAAAAATGACATATGAACTTCTGTCATCTTACCACTAACATACGTAATGTAAAAAAATATATACATTTTACCAACACCTATTTATAAATGAAATAAATATTTATTAGGAAAAAAGTATTCAGTTACTGGCTTAATGTAAATTATTGATTTATTCTCTCAAAATATTACAACACTATTATTAATTTGTATTAATGTAGAATAATACTTAATAATCTTTTTTGGGAAAATTTTTAATAACTACTTCAGGATCTATTGAATTAGTAAAATTTCTCTAAATATTTAGTATAGATTGATCTCCAAATCTGTCTTGCCCCATACAACTTCTTAACCAATTTCTGAAGTGCCTCATCGATAAAATTGATTGTTCACATGTAGCTGAACTTATTGGTATTGTTATAGCAGTTAGTAATAATCTGTATAAGTTAGAATAAATATGTTTTTCGACAGCATTGATTACCTGATTTCTATCAAAATCAGTTTTTGTTAGTTTTAAACAGATGTATGCAATGGTGATTTCAGATTTTAAATTATTAGTTAAAATATTCAAAACATTGTTTATAATTGATATCAATAATAAATGGTTCTCAGTATTAATTTTGATATATTAAAGTACGTTTAAAAAACTGGAAGAGCTATGGATAAAACTCAGGGGGCTGAGCCCCCCTATAGCCCCCTAATTGTGCTAATGCATATTATGTATCAATTGGGATACTTCATTTATTATTCACTCATTCATTAAGAATTCAACCAATTACAAAATTTTTTCTTCTAAAACATTTTCATTAAGCAATTTTACAAAAAAACTATCTTGAAATTAAAAAAAAAATTTCCAATAAAACAAAAATTATTTAATGTTTTTTTTACATTGTTTTTAGATAATATTTATAAAGGTAAGTCCATTACTATCAAAAAAATAATACTATGTAACTATACGAAATAATACTATATTTTTTTACGTAGATCGTATGGATAATTTCCCAGATCTTGCGTTAGGAAAAATACAACATTTCATGATTTTTGAAATACTGTAATGAAATTTGTACGGAAGTAGACACTTGCAATTTCCGATTAATATTTTAACCTATTTTACCAAAAAATTTGGTTTTCCTATATTTTATCATTGATAAAATTTATCCACTCGATCTCTTTCACTTAAAATCGTTTTTTTTTTTTTTTTTTTTCAGAATAAAATGAGAGGAATGGACACTTATACATTGGTTTTAAGCTTAAAAGACCAACGTAGTAATACCTCTTCCTTACCATGTATCTCGCTGAGTGTAAGCGTGAAGTCTCATCGAACTGGACGATCGACCGGACGGCATATGGACATGGCGAGATTGTCCTTTTATGTACCGACGGCGACGGAGACGTAAATAAAAAACACGCACACATGCATACTCGTAACGCGGGCTATGTTAAATGTATTAAAATAAAAACTATATAAAACACACTCTTATAAGAACAACACATATTTCAGAAAGTTTTGAACTCCGAAATATTTCATATTAACTTAAACGTAACATGAGTTCACAAATTATAAATACGAATTGAAAAAAGTTTTATCTTACTTATATATACATTATAAATTATAAATCATATGAAATAGTACGTATACTTTGTAGTTTAATAATTCTAATTAAGTGGTTTAAAGCAGTTCTAAAATCCGATTACAAATTTTGACTAAGAGTTATGAGAGAAATGGTAGTGTGGTACGACAAGAAGAAAGTATTAAATCGTTCAAAGACAAATAGGTATTATACACTATGTCAAGGAAACATACAATTCAGTTCAAAATCTAATTATACTCACTTCACAATATTCCCTCCAGAGTTTTTAATTAATTCCTCGTAATTAGACATGGCAACATTTAAACAATTTCGAGCCTGGAACACATTACTTTAATAAACTATAGTAACTTCCCAAAGCGATGTATATGCGGATACATGTAAGCGAGTTAAAAAAATAAAAATGATTAATTCGTAAGGTTTTATTTTTGTTTATATATTTAAAGTACTTTTTATTTTCATGATTATATACCTATAGGTACTAATACCCATAAGTATTAATATCTAATAATATTATATAAAATACTTTAATCGTTTATATTCCATTTTAAAATGACTCAAATATACAACTCAATGACAATAGTTTTCACCAAACTTCATTTATACATCATAATACTTTAAATAATTTTAATTTAATTATTAATCAGCAAAATATATGGAGGTAAAAGGTACCTCCTTACAATTTAGCAGAAGTTTTTTCTATAATTTCATATTTAAATATAATCCTAGATAAATTTGCAAATTAAAAAAAGGTGGAGTTCCTAGTCCCATATAGTTCCCATAAAAAAACTATTAAAATAGATCGCACGGAAAATCAACGGTTTGCTGTGGACGTACATGGCGATGGCGACACGCATCTTGAAACTTCCGCGAGAGCTGCTATTACGATAGCGACTATCGCGCTCTACTGTCGTCCTGTGACCGTAGCTAAACTGCCTAGTCACGTGGACCGTATTATCGAAGTAACAGTCCTCAAAGAAAATAAAGAATAATCAATGTACGTGACAAAAATATCAATTAGCATATTATCACTATCACTTCGGTCCCTTTCATTCTAATCTTACATTGACCATGCTAACTGCAGTGTACAACAACTGCAATTGCATGTGAACGTGTGGTAGTGAATTATTTTTTATTTTTTACATCGTTTCGCATCTCTTGTTTTCGCACACTCATAGTTAGGCAATAAGCCAACTTAGCGAGCGTTTCGCCGGGCCAACGACTGCGACAGTGAAATGCGTACTGGAGCTTCACGGATTCACGCGTTGTTTAAAATAAATCATTTCGTTTTGATTCACTATTATTTTGAATGGATGTAGGCTAAAACGGGGTATTATTAATTATAACTATATTAATTATACTATTTTCCGGTAGGTAATTGATAAATAATAACCAAAATTTCCTACCTATTTCATTTTAACATATTTAATATTCCTATAATACTGGCACGATAAACATCCACGCGTGACGCATTTGATGGGCAATCATTATTTTGCTGCGATAAGTTTTATTTTTATATTCACAGTTAGATTATTGAATAATTCTTATAGATATATAATATTTCGTTTACAGGAATTTTTATTCCTTAGGTATTTTATATTATTAGTTTATACTTTATAGTCAGTACATTAGTACTTCATATAATGATTTATTGCTTTCATACTTACTGTTATTTATATTTTCATACTACAAATTCTCCCTTTGTGAAAATTATAAATCTTTAATTTGTATAATTTTAGAGGAAAAACAATAGTAAAAAGAACCGGATGAACCTTGCTCTGGTGTACAGTGGGGCATACGCCGTGTTATGGTGAACGATAGTTGACATGAGAAACAAAAGTGCGGACAGGCGTTTCGACAACGGCTATCGGCACGGGTCTGCGTCAAGTATGGCAACTGTAGTCTGCTCGTATGTACTTAACCATTTAGTAATTATTTTATTCTCCACTTATTTTTCCAATATATGTTAGAACGTTATGATACCTTAGATAGAAAAATATTTTTATTTTTTTTAAATATTCATAATATATGTTTAATTTATGATTGAACTAAAAAAATGTTTAAACATTATTGTTAAGAACATTGAGTTAATCAAAGGAAGCTTACAGTTTACTACTATATACTTGTAGCGTACATATTGAACTCGTTACTTCTCCAAAGAACATAATTTGATCTAGAATATGTTTACGCTTTTTTGATACTCATTGACTATTCGGTTTTTAGGATAAAAGAGTTATAAAGAATGATATAAAAACATTGATTGGTGTTGAAGGTGCTGACAATGCAATCGGTTCTTATGGTAATTTTTATTTTTTTTTTTATTCAGCCTTTATATTTTCATTTGTTGTTTATTGTTGTATGTGTATTGGGAATAGGCTCGTTCTGAGACGTATACTACGTGTTATAGGACGTTTATATCAAGTTCAAATTGAAACGATGGAGTTCGTTGGAAAAATAATTTATTTTCTCAACAAAGTTTTAACGGGTTCGTGTAGTTCTTCTACAGAATTAATACAATTTCACCTCTTGTCCTGTTCTATCCTTAGACTTACAATTATACATGTAAAAGTCTATGATTCTATCGCTGTTCCTTAATATACAGAGAGTAAAATGCTTCATTTCCTTATATAGCAAATTTTCTACCAGAAAAAATGAATCTAGTTGGTATTTTGGGATGTCAAAAGTTTAAAATTTGCAATAGTTTTCAAAAGCGTCAGGAAGCCTTAAAAAAATTACGGAAAATCATCGGGTATTTTTACGCAAAACCACTATTTGACATAATAAATTTATTTAAAATGTTCTAGCTCAAAACTGGAAAACTGTTAAGACATACAATTTTCACTAAATATTTATATTAGTGTTATTATGGTTAAGTACAAACCATAACTAGATCCAGATAGCTATTTCTGCTTATATTTTACTCTTTTTTTTTAATTTTTTCTTTCATTCAAACAATATAAAATAATTTCTAACTACTTTGCTGTACTTAAACATAGTATATTCTTCTATGAAAATCGTAAAAATATAATAACAATAATCAATTTATTACTATGTCATAGAGTCATAAACTAACTAATGGTAGATTAAATAATTCTCGATATTCATTGTAAATAATAGCACTGTTATAATTGGTACGTTTACTACGTTACTAAAATCAGTTTATTGCACCCGTTATATTATGATGATTGGTAATTAACGTAGGGAATTGTACAGATTTAATTAAACGTAAATTACACTGGGTAGTCACGTGTTAACAATAACAACTGAAATTGTACAAATATTATTCTCAAGACTATATTTCAAGTAATTTATAGTATATTATTATATACATAGGTAGTAGTGAAATTACTGGAGAAAACATGAATAGTTTAAAATATTTGTTTTTTAATTTATTTTGCTGCTATTTTTGTTATATTTTGCATCTGTGTTAAAAAAATGTACCAAGGTATTTTACGATTCAAAAAGGTACAAAATATTAATTTTTGTCAGGTACATCTTTAGAACGCACACGCATACTCTTACTAAGGCTGTTCTGAAAACTTAAATTTAAAGTAACTATTGAGGTATCGAAGTCCTATAATCAGTTTTTTAATATTAAAAAAAAAAGAAATAATTTATTTAATCTACTTAATTAAGACTGTGCTATATTAGAATTTCAAATAAAGTTAAAGTTTATTTTCAAATTTTTATATACATAATAATATGAATAAAATATCGACATTTTTAAAAGTTAAATTGTTTTAAATTATTTTGTTTAGACCACTGGTTTATTGTACCTAGTAGCCTGGTCACTATCAAGTAGACTCGGATGAGTTAAAATTAAAAATTTTATTTTAAAATATTATCATTAATCAACAACAATGGTTATAGAAAGAAAAAAGTTTTTACCTGAAATCCTTCATTGATTTAATCAATCAAATGATCGGGTTTTAATTTTATTTCACCTGAACCAAACTTCATAGTTGAGAATTTTTTGCGTTTAATGAATTGGATATTTAGATCGATCTTTTGACGACGATAAAATAATGAGTAATTGAGTAATTCAATCGTTCACAATTCATAACATAAACCGACTGCATCCTTTTTTTTACTTTCAGTAGAATATTATATTGGTTTTCTCATCTATTTATTGTTGGGAGATTATTTCATTCTTTCATTTAATAAAAATAATGGGGTTCCTTAGAAAATTTAACTATATATTTATAAAATCTTGCCTTAGCAAGACAATGTTATTATAATTCCCATTGACGTACATATTATGGTAATACATTTATATTACCAGAGCCTCGAGCATACAAATATCTACTTGATCAAAACTTTTTTGTATTTTCTAATGGCTCATTACTAGAAAAATATTTTCATTTTGTGTACATATGATCAAATTCGCCAGATTCCCAATCACTTGTAAGTTGTATTACTTACTAAATATGTTGAATCCCTGATGAATTTATTATTTTCACTTTCATGTCTATTTATAAATCTATTTATAATATATTTAATACATATTAATATAAAAGTATGATCAATTGAGTATTATTAAAATGAGTTTTATGAAATAATAATTTGTTTACTATTTATTTAATAAACATTAAAAGTACCATGATAATTATTTTATAATAAGTATTTAATAATGTTTAGAATGTTTAGATAATACTATACCGGAATTTTGATTTTTTTTCTTGTCAATAAATAATTCTCTTCATGAAACTCCTTTAATTATTTTTGTTACCACAATATAACTAATTTGCCAAAAGTTCAATGGATACCAATTATCATTAGAATCAGAAAATATTTAAAAAATGTAATAAAGATGAAATTTAATATAAAGAGAACTGGACAGGGAATAACTCTGCTGTACAGTAGGAATGGACTGAACCTTGTTCATAGGATAGGCCGTTATAATGGATGTATTAAATATGAATGCAATGATAGGTATTATTGTATACGAAAAACGAAGAACGAAAAATGAATGAAGATTATTTGTTAGTCTAAAGCAGGTGTTGGCAACGTTATTAACCATGTGGGCCATATTATTTTTCAAATGCTCATCAAGAGCCACATAAATTTTAAAAAAATATGATATAATTTATCATATTTATAATTATTAATAATTTTTTTGCTATTGTAATTCATTATTTTAAATGGAATATAAGGGTAAAACACTAAACATTTTAGTGGAAAAATTGCTTATAAGAAAAAAATTAGTAAATTTTAATGAGACTTCTGTGCCTGCAATTTACTACTTAATTTTTCGATATCAGCTTGCAAACTTGTCATTGAGACTCGTAATACAGTAAGCAAATGTTCATCACTAAAAATTGAAGAGTGCTTTTTTTATACTTGACATTCAAAAATGTCTTTTCACACACACGCACACACACACACACACACATACATATATATATATATATATATATACTTGCAAAGGCCATTACAAGTTTTGTGCAAATTGTCTGATTCTCGGGAATGTAGATGTCGGGATATAACTGTAAAATTGAGACAAATTAGTTGCTTTCCGAAAAAAAAATTTCAGAACCTCGTCATTTTGAAGTTCTATGATTTCCATTTGTAAATTATTCTTGACATCATTAACGTCCAAAATATTATTGGATAAAATTAAAACACGAAAATTAAACATTTTTGAGAGGGCCATACAAAATTGCTTCGCGGGCCGCGGGTTGCCGACTCCTGATCTAGAGTAAGAACATATAAAATATTACGTTATATTTAAGTTGTAATATTATATTTGATCTTCAAACACTTATAAAAAATAATTGTGAAAATGTATTTCAATAATTTTTGAATGAAAGTAAGAACAACTTTTGTGGAATCTTTAATTGAATTTTCAAGCATTTTTTCTTAGCGAAATTTGTTACACCAATATTATAAGTATTACTATCATAAATTTGCAAGACCATTCCCCGAATTTCTATACTAATAGAATATTTTTCAGGGTAAAAACAATTTTTTGTTTTCAGCTATATAAGCTTTATTGTAGAAACAATTATTAAACTAAAATATTTAAATAAAAAGTTTTGATCATAAATGCATGATCCATCTAAATCATCAATGCATAAAATAAAGATAACAAAATTACTTTATTATTTATGGTAAAATGACGTTTCGAATCATGGTATAGACCATGAATTATAATAATACATTACCTACATATATATATATTACTATATTATGGTCCATGGTAAATACCGTATTTCGAATCAATCTGTGTTGGCGTCACTGGTGCAGCCGTTGAACTTCAACGGTTGAAGGTAGTCATCTTAGAGAAATATGACTATGAGTATTCTATGTCTTATATTACTCATCACTCGTCTGTCGTCTAATTATTATTCGTCTGTACGCGTTATGGTTGACATTTGTTACAATTTATTTTACAGACATAAGAACAACAGAATGAAAATTAAATTATTCTGGTTTCAATACCCATAATCTACTGATGACGTGTGGTGATTGCAGTAATTATAATTCAGTGTCATGTATATTAGATTCTGAATTTTATAATATTATTGTGTATAACGCATAGGTAATTAAATTGCTGCTTATTAAATAATTTATATTTTATAAAGATATCGAACTATGTATTCATTTAGGGCTAAGATAATGAAATTAGATATCTAGATTTGTCGGCTGGCCAGTCTGCGTGAGAAAAATGCGTGAGATTTTAATTACATTAATGTTAAATGTTAATTGTATACTTTATAAAATAAAATAAATACTATTATTGCCTAGACTTAAAAGCAAAGTGCATATTTTTTTAAAACCGGATGGGGTTTCACTATGCTGTATAGTAGGGGCAGGAGTGGACCTCGTTCATAAGATAAGTCATTATAAGGGATGTATTAAATATGAATGCAATGATAGATATCATTGCATACAAAAAACGATTTTGAATGGAGATGATTTTCAAGTATTTGCGGATATTTGTTTTTGAGTTAGAACAAAATAAATAAAGATCAAAAAGTGGTTTTGCGTAAAAATGCATATTTTTCTATGGTTTTTCCCGGAACTTTTGAAAAGTATTGAAAATGCTTGGCTTTTGACTAGCTTAAGTACCAGTTTGTTTCACTTTATTTTCAGAAAAGCTATATAAGGTAATCAAAGTATTTTTACTGCTCTAAAAGCAGTAACACACACACAAAATAACACACATCACTGTAAAATCAATACATACTTCACTTCGTCCAGAATCTAAAAAAATAAGCCTTACGTAAAATAGTGTCTCTTAAGGCTTAACATAATGGTTACTATTATTTTAATCATAGCAGCAGTGTTACACTGTTATGCAAACCTTCGGTAACCGTACGCGGAACCGACCGTGAGGTTCCTGTGTGTGATACATAATCCACACATACCAAAAGCGGTTTGTTTTATTATTATTATGCGCATTGAGCAATGTATCACAATCCGTCGGTAACCGTTTGCGGAGCCACACATGAGGTCCCTTGTACGTGATACATAATCCATACGACCACAAAAATGAAAAGCGTTTTATTTTATTATTATTATGAGCATTGAGCAATGTATCACAATCCGTCGGTAATCGTTCACAGAGTCGCACGCGTTTTTGCTATCAAAAAAATTAACTTTATTATGTAAGTATTATGGCTTTATTAAATAAACTACTCATCATCCATGGTTTACCTAGATATATAAAATAAATATAAATATATATATATATATTATATATAATATATATAGTTTTGGTTACAGGAATTTAAACGAAAAATAAAATAATATTGAACGACAAAAGATGTATAATACTTTTAAAATTACTAAAAAAGTGTATTTGTTCTTTTCTAATTGAATTTAATTTTTAATTATTGATAATTATTGATATTTAAGACATTTAAAAAAATACCATTATTGGTAGTTAAAATCATAATATATTTCATCTTTATATTATTCCTTATTTTATTAAATATTTATTATTGTTATTATTTTTATAAATTTAAAATAAAAGTTATTTAATAATAAAGTCCAAATCTATAGTATAATTTTATTAGAATAATGAAGTTTAAATCTGTAAGCTACAACTAAATATTTCTAAATTATGAATTTAATAAAACGAAAATTGAAGCTTTGGATATATTTGTAAATATGCAAAATGTAATATATTTGGTCCGTTGATGTCTTAAGACTGATACCCCTGCTCTAACCTTATCTAGCTCTGTACATGGAATATACAGTGCCAGCGCCATGTATTTTAATTTGTAGGTACTATTTATTAAATGCCACTATGTATGTAAGTTCACATGCCCGCTTATGACCTTTAGGATGTTGGTCGTATATATTATACTTTTCCATCCCGTTCTCAGAGCTTCATCTTTCAACACCTTTTACCAGTCTTTCGATCGGTGGTCCTAAAAACATATTTTTTTAAAAGTCAAGACTTTTCTGTTGTATATGATCACTATTGATTGCTCAATCAAAAATGGTTCATCAAATTTTACGGTTAAATAATACTTGATTTAAATATTATTATTTATTTATCTGCTGTACCTTTGTCAAGCAGCGGCTAAAAAATAGTTTTCAATCAGTATTCGTCGCACTTGTAATTTGACACACTTGCAATATATTAGGTGTGTCACATTACTTAAAGAATAATGTATTTTGTTAATAAACAACTATCGTTATAAATTGATGAAATATAATCAATGTCAGTTCTTTAATAATATTATTTAGGTTAAAGATTTTTACAATTAATCTTTATAACATTTACACTACTATTTTTCATATTATAAGCTCTTACCAGGAAGAAATGTATAAAAATGTATATTTAATAAAGGTGTACTTGTTTGAGACACTCATATCACGTAATAGGTATGTATATGGTAAATATTTTGTATTCAAGAAAAAGTAATTCATTTAATAATATTACTTTGTTATAAAAAGTAATGAAATTAAATAATAAATATTTCGTAGGCGGGAATAAAATATCATAATACGAAATATAATTAATTTTTAAATGTACTTAATTATACAAATGCACTAACTTTTTTGGCGAAGAATCTTTTTTAGAGTCACAAACATAAATAGATAATAAAAAAACATCAATATTAATTAATAAAAATATAATTTAGAGAAAAAGTTTTTACTTGTCTAGTTTTGTTGCAGTTTTTTTTATTTTTTTTTTTGTATTTACGTTTTTGAATGGAAAGTAATCTTAAATTGTGCATTGTAATCACTCCTTGGTAATTGAATATTTTAGAATAGGTCTTATTTTCTAATTTGATAATTTTTCTATGAAAAAACAATAAAATTATTTTGGAAATAATGTGAAATACAGTAATTTAGAAAAAAAATAATCCTCAATTTTTGATATATTCACTCATTTTTGTAAATATTATATGGGGTTTTAAACTTTTTTAAATGTTGATTTTTCATATTATTTTGTCATTATGTAATTTACCTTTTTTTCTTTTTTTCTATTAGTGTACACCTGTACATATTAATATCGATTAAAATATTTGATAGCTATATTATAATGTATACATATTCCTGACAATAAGTAATTTATAATTTAACTGTAGTTTGTATTTGTTTTTATCCATGTTTAAAGGTATATATTTATTTATTTTTAGTTAAAGTATTTAAAGTATTATTATTATCTAAATTCATCTGATTGAAAGAGAGAGAGAGAGAGAGAGAGAGAGAGAGAGAGAGAGAGAGAGAGAGAAATAGTTTTTATAAGTTACTATTTTACATAAAGAATAATCATATAAAGTGATTCAAATAAATGTCGATAAAAATATGGTTTTAACTTAAAAATATTTCAAGCAATTGAGCATGTAATTGAACAGCAAAATATCCAAGTAAAAATTCTATCTAATTTATAATTCTATCGAAAATCTTGATGTATAAGACTAGAATAATTTTGGATATAGAAGTTTTTTCAACACAAATGTTCAATGATCTCACTTTCTTTCAATTTCTTCAAACGATTCAGAGTGTGATGTTATTTACGATATCCTACTTCAACAAAATCAATTTACCGTTTGAGTATTTCGTTTTCCAGAGAGTTTAATAAAAAAATCGTAACACTAAAAAATGAAAAAAATGAACGCTGGTCCTAAACAATTTGATTGTATTCGTAGATTTAGAATAGTTGCTTCATTTTTTTCATTAAAAAAACATACTGTTGCATAAATGCTTAAAATATTAAATTAATATAGAATTTTTAAATTTTATTACAATAATACACATTATAATAATAAATGGATTATTTTTAATTTAAGTTTAGTGTGATTTACATTAGAAAATACATTTACGACCATACATTTAGTGATCCTAAGTTTGTTATTAATTATTACGTTCAATTTATCCTTTTCGATCATAATATAAAAATAATTGATTTGATTCTTTTACTCATCAAATAAACGCACTTATTTGCCTATACATAGTTTTTAAAAATGAACTACTTTAAATCGTTTATGGTCTTTTTACAACTTAATATAATTTTCCTGACACATTTATGCGTTAAACGATTAAATAGTATCTTTTAATAAATATATTATTGTATTTGATTTTTTATGGCTAATTTGAAAATGTTGGACGTAATAAATCAAATATATTATAGTTTACCTAATATCAGTAGTACCTACATAAAATTATTTATAAACAAAAACAATCCCAAGTTATAAATACTATATAAATGTAGTCGATTGTTATATAACTTATCACAACTTAAAGCTGATTATTTTTCGCAATCATGAGTGTAAATTTTAATAATATATGATAAGTTTGATACAGATATATTGGCTATTGCTGTTTGTTCTGATATTCAAAGTTTGTATATTATGTCTTATGGGATAGGTATTGCAGGACAATTAGAATTTACACTTGCGATTAAAATTTGATTATTCATATTCCAGAAATACCTTTTTATATACAATTTCATAAATAAAACACTTGTGAAAGGTTCCATATCCATATGTGTACAACTATATAATAAATAATATAAAATTGGAAATAAAATAATATATAATAGGAATGATATTTATACTATGGTAAATTTTTTTTTTATATTGTATGTAGATTATTATACATAATAAAGTGAATTCGTTTATTCGTGTGATAATTGAAGTAGAACATAGAAGTACTTTTGAATAGAGGAATAAATCAAATATTGTGAGATCCGACAGTAATTGATGATTCAATAGAAACCATAATATATCATTGTTATGGTATTTGTGTTCAAATGATTCATTTTTCGTTTATAGGTAAATATATTTTTGGAATAATGAAGCAACAATTTTACTGGAAAAATATACATAATACACTTGATGGTAATTCAAAACGTTTTATGTGTTCCATGGACATCAACTAATGAAAATAATTTAATAATCAAACCAGCGATTTAGAATGTATAGAATATTTATATATTAAATACTTAATATATTCCGAGTACATTGTTCATTTTTGAAAACTTTTAGGAATCAAAATTAATATTGATATAACATTATACTTATCATGGCTTACACACGTATATTGCCAAAGAACATTTTGAATTCAAGTTTGAGTTTGTAAATCAATATAATATTTTTATTATTTATATACTTACTTAAATTATAAATAAATAGCTTTTACAGTAAATAAATAGTTAAAAATCAGTAAATATACAGACCAAACACCCTCTATTATACATTTTTTTTGCATAAATAAATTTTAATTAATGTACCGATAAGCTACACACATTTTATTGTATCTAGTCAAAAGTGTATTTGTACATGACAACAAGTTGTACTTTTAAATAATACTTTTCTAGAAAATATTTTTTAAGTTCAAATTTTATAGATGTTAATTCATTGTTATTAATTTTGTAATATACTTATCTTAACAGTGAACTCTTGTAAATAATTAAGTTATATAGTTGAATTACATGCAAATATTTGTTTTATTATTAAAAACTATCATCATAAAAATCATAAGTAAAAACAATTTTTTAATGTAAACAATACATTTTATAGTTTTTTATTCTAAAATGTTATGTTAATATTGTGCTGATCAAATAGCGAACAAATCCAAACACAACAATTTTAAATTATGTTACTAATGTTATACAATAATGAATACATTTGTACAAATAAAGCCAATGAAAATGTATAATATTTGTATGTATGAGTTGTACAGAGTGAGTGTTAAAAGTATATTCTCACTAAGAGTTACATGTTTGTAATACGTATAAACACAAAATGTTTTACTTAGATACCAGATTTTAATTTGTAAAGTAGTAGTTTTAAGAAACTATTTTCGAAAAATTCTATATTTTTTATTTAAATTAAAAAAGAGAGAATCCTATGTCAGACGAGACTTCACGATCGAGTGATATACAGGGGTGAGTGCATAATAACATTGTACTTATTTGGTCTTTTTAACTTAAACCAATCTACGAATGTCCGTTGCGTTCGAAAAAAATATGATCCTGATTTAAAGAGATCGATTAATTTGTATTTTTAAAGACGAATGAATTTCTAATTAGAAAATTTCAAATGTTTGCTTACGCACGGATTGTATTAAAAAAATTCGAAAATCATGATATGTATATAATATAATGTTAATAACA
Organism: Chaitophorus viminalis; assembly: GCA_025469195.1. Classification (NCBI taxonomy): domain Eukaryota; kingdom Metazoa; phylum Arthropoda; class Insecta; order Hemiptera; family Aphididae; genus Chaitophorus; species Chaitophorus viminalis. The sequence goes on from JAIPRK010000198.1 coordinate 297,150, forward strand.
TAATACATAATAATAGTACTCGAGTCACTAAATATATCATCATAGTTTTAATATTATGATATAATAATTGTTTAGATAGTTTTTTTTCTCTATTTTAAATGTTACGCCTGGAAACAGTAACACCCCTTGTCCCTTTGCCACCCTTTTGTATCCATCACACACGTCACACACCCACACACATACAGACAGATTTTAAGAGCAAAATATACGTGATAGTAGTGGTAGGGGGTTGATGGTGTACATAAATAAAATTTGATTTTTTATTATTATCCTTGAATTATGTGTATGAATAATTATACGAGAGTACCTACTGCGATCATGTTTGACGGAGGGTGGACGGGTGAAATATGACGCCATAAGCGAGTATATTTCGAGTGTTATGAATAATGATATATATTCGTTTGTATTGGCGCGCCAACGGAAACATTTGCGAGTCCTGATCGTATTAATATTTAGGTAGTGTTGACGTAATGATCGTCGATCGATGTAAAAAAACCGAACACAAACCACGAGTATAATAATTCTGATTTTTTTTTCCTTTCACGTACTTCTAAAATACTAACCGCTTTCAGTATAATATTTCGTAGTTTATTTTTTTATTTTTTTATTGGAACTTAAAAAAAAACATCAACAGAGAAGGTTATTAGTTTTTGTTTGTGTTACATAATTAATGGTTAGGTACTATAACTAAATTTATAATATTTACATAGTGTTAATTATATATAGTTATTACAAACAGAGATATTAAGCTATCTTAACAGTAGGTTTAAATTTTGTTGTATAAGTCGGTCTTTCTTAGGAAGACTAACATATTTGATATGTTTTCAATGCCAGGTCCTAATGCTTCGCTCATGTTGGTTGGAATGTTGTATTTTCTGAGTTCATCGGAGTATTGATGGCACTTAGTTATTATATGCTTTACTGTTAGAGTAACCCCACAGGCTATTTATTACTGCATTATTCATGTTGTTTATACGTGAATCATGTGCATCACCACTGCTGTAAAATCATAATATGCTTAAAAATCTTTTTCGACCACGGATATATACTATAAGATAGATAACCGTTGATAACCGTGTTTTAGACCTTGTCCGTAAAAGGCATGCGCTGATCTCGAACATTTTGGCGCTGTTCGACCGGGAGACTTTGAATTCAGTACGCCGTCCGCCGTTGCTCGGTTTACCACGTATAGCGTCGTTCGTCCGCCGAGGATTATCGAATCACGTAGTATATTTTACGTTTGATTATAATTCGTCGAAACATACTTTGACGCATGTGTGATTTAAATGTTTAATGGTTTACGAGTTAAAGTGTGGACCGTTTTACTTTTCGTTCGAATTGTGCATCAACACTGAATCTGTGTGTTTTCTACTGCCATCAAGCTGAAAATAAATCGTAGGTAGGTGCTATATTTCACTAGTAAAAGAGTCTTTGATTAAATCACCACATGATGTGCCTTATGATATTGTTAATGAGGGAGGGGAGGGCGGCAAAAAACGAACACATATATAATAATAATAATAATAATACTAATAATTTAAATTATTCTATAATGTACTAGTATATTATTTTATTGTATGAAATAGAATTAAGTATTTTGGTGTTTCAGTAATTTCCATGCTTTTCTCAGTATAAGTTTTGAAAAATTATACAGTATGTGTACCTACTTAATATTATAACCAAATTTTTTTCACAACATGTATAAATACGATACATAACTAATTATTAATGTACATAGTATGTTGTGTTATTTTTTAATGTAATTTGTAAGTTGCAAATATTTTTACAAATTGTAAATATTAAAATAGTAAAATGATATATTTTCAATATTTTATAATATATAACAACTTTATTCAGGTAGTTAAATTTAATAAATTGGGTGTATAAATATAATTTATCTGAAAACATTTTAAATGTCACATGACGCCTTATGAAGTTCAAAAACAAATAATAATTTTTAATAAGAAAGATTTGTGTATGGAACAAATAATAATTGAACTCATCACCTTATTGAAGTTATTAATATAATATTAAGGTTATTATGAATATACTGGCTACTGCCTTAAAATAATTGTCAGGAATACACTATTTTACTATTACAATTAAGTATATACTCAAATAAATTTCATGTGTTGAGATCCTACATATTCTAAGGATTTAATTTTAATATATGACAATATAACAAACCATAAGCACCGATCATTATTAACAAAAAAAAAAAAAAATTTAAAAAAATTAAATTTTTTTATAATTTATTATTATTTCAATGTTTACATGGTCTTGTTTAATCATGATATCTACTACAAGCACTGTGCTGGAACAATATTTAGACTATATGACTATATGATTTGTAATATTATCATGACATAATTATTTAATATACTTTCATCATGGAACCTCTGTAATTATTTTTTCATTTAAAAAATAATAACGTAAAGGAAAAACAAATTATTTTCCCGCTTCGTATTATTAAGTTTATGTTTATTACTTATCTAATTAATGTAAAATATTTTATTTCAGCTCGAAGTAGGTATATTGTTTTATTAACTATGTATGTAGTATGTAGTATGTACGCAATATAATACCGTTTCAAAATCTATAAATATTTATACATTTATTTAATAATTGATTTTCGTTCTTTCCTAGAATGTTCGTCAGTCGGTTGTCTTTATTGCGTGTTCTAAGTGCCGAGTTACACTAATATAATTTTTATTATAGTCCATACGTGTAAGTACAGTAATACAGTACACGCATAAAAATACTTTTGAAATCATAATATGATCACTGACATGAAATAAAGTCGAAGCTATACAACAACGTCGACAAATATTTGCTTTATATTAGCTTTATGAAAATCGATTCAAATTGTATTTAATGTCTATTCATTTTACTGAAAAAAAGCGTAGACGCCTAGAAATGTTTACAATGAAAGTACCCATTGCCCTCCTTTTTCCGGCATCTATGACTCGCTATGTATTTTTATTTTAGATTCTGAGCAAAGAGCAAAATGTATTTTATGCTATATATTGTTAGAAAATTATTGTTATTATATTTTATTATATTTTTTGATGATAATTTCTTGGTACTTAGAAATTTTTTCTTATTTTGTTATTGATTTTTAAAAAAAAATTACATTCATCTTTATGCAGTCCATATCATACTGATAAAATTAGTGAGAACAATGTTAAAACAGGATAAACAAATTTGATGTGGACACTTGTTTAGTTTTGACCATGTCGATACTGAATAGTGTTATATTTTTATAATAATTTTGAAATAATGATACATCATTATTAACTTTCAAAAGATATTTTAAGCGTACCATTTAATTAATTTTTTTATACTTATATAAGAGGTTTATTATTTTATAAAATGTATACTGAATTTTAGAATTTTGTTAGAATTATTGTAATTAAAATAGGTAATCTTGCTTAAAATTTTAAGTATTTACTTTAAACATAATTTTTTCATTAGCTCAATCTTCAATAAAATGTAGTGAAATTAAATATTTTTGAAATCAATTCATATCAAGATACTTAAACATTTTATTGTTTTTGAAATTTTTTATCGATGATTTTATAGGTTTTCTATTTTTTGTTCATCGTGAATTTAAATCGTTATAAATTATAATTAATAATCTCAAAATGTAAATGTTTAAAATCTAAATCAGATAAATTGAAGAACACTATTAAAATCTTAAATTTCATAATAAAGTTTAGTATAGTAAATATTAAAACAATTATTAATTAAAGTATTTCTTATACATTTAATAGTTCATTGATGTGTTTAAAATAAAGTATACGGAAGTTTTTACTACCCTGAAGATTTTGACTCATATGAAGTAGACATTTTACTGTACGCTGCGGTTCCTAAAAAAAAAGTCGAAAATTCACAAAAATGATCAACCTATTTTGAGTAGATTTTTATTTTTAATTTTGTTACTAGGCCATGCGAACCTTATAGTTCATTTTTACTACGTATGTTTTTGAATGGGAAAAACATTTACTAGAAATAAACTTATTCATAAAATTGAATAACCGAAGTTTAGTTAAGCATCTAAAATATAATTTCATATCGATACTACTAAAATGCCCAACAATACCTGTGTATTCAATGAATAAACGATACTCAATATACCAATTACACGGTTTGTGATTAAATTTACTTAATAAATTAAAATAGTTTGTATTATTATAAGTCTGCAAATACTGTAAAAGTAAATGTAAATAATTAATGGTTTTGATATCAAAACATATATAATATGCTATATAGGTATGGACTATTATTCATTTTGTTGGTACAATTAAAAGTTAAATTTCGCATCAATCAGCAATTATGCTAAGCTATATAAACTTTAAACACTTATTTAATCAAACGTAACTTATTTCTTATGTTTCAGCATAGGAAAATAAAAAATTTCCTTTTTTATCACTTTACGACTATTGTATTTATTTTTAAAATATATCATTCAATTTTTGTTTATAGTAATATTGTAGATAACTTTACTTAATTTGAAATATCAGTTACATTTGCATAAAAATATAATAAATATACACTTAAAATCATACTTTACTGTAAAAAAGTCTGTAACTATAATCATTTATGTATTTTTCGGAATATATCTATAGAGTTACGCTAAATTTTCTTGACATTTTAATCCTTAGTTCAACTATAATATTTTCTATGCACATATCATCAAAAACATAATATCTAATAAGTTATGAGTTTAATAAAAATGTATTTGTTTACTATCGTTTCAATTTGAAACTAAAATCATTATTTTTTTAATGTATATAACAAAATCATTAATTACAAAGATAAGTAAAGTATACTCATCATTTTAATATAGGTAGGTAATTTTTTCATCGTATAAGAATTATCATTGCATTTGCTAAGGTATTTACTTTAATTTTTTTTTTCAGCTGTTGGTGTGTATTTTTATTTTTTTTTAATTTCTTTAATCCATCATAAATTACATATACTTCAAATACAAAAAGTTAATTTACAGGATTATCTATCTCTTTTAAGCTATCAGCTTATGTTAGAGATGAGAGATGAATTCAAATATTAATAAATAATTTATTTATCTATATTCTCTATATTATTCTATAATACATTTATTTTGAATAATTTAAGTAGTTAAATATAAAATACATAAAAGTATATAAGATATATAAAGCTATATAAGATATATAAAATATTTAAATGAACAGATTGCTTAAATAATATTTTCATATAAACAAATATTGTATTCAATAAAGCCATGAAATCGTTGATTTTCGAATATATAAATAAATATAAATGTAATATGTTATATGTATCATGTGTATAAAAATATTATACAGGTAGATTATTTTATTGTTGAAAACCTCTTTTTAACAAATTGATTGCAAACAATAACAGAAACATCTATCGGAAGCGTCCACTAGGTACTACCAATTTTAATTAGAGGATGATGTTCTTATCTGTTTAATAAAATCAACAATAGAACTAAAAAGTCTGAATGAATCCAATTATTATACAGTAATATTTCTTACACTATAGGTACGGCGTTATTAATTAAAAGTACTGAAAAATTTTACTACCTAGTAGTTAAAAAAATGTAATTATTATTATTATTATTATTATTATTATTATTTATTATAAAATTAACATTAACTACTGAGTTAATCAATGTAAGTAATACACTTCTTAATTGTAATATCATTTTGTACAACGATCTGTTTAAAATATAAAATTAAACTCTAAAAATATTAGTATTTTTGTATAATTCATACACACCATTTAATAAGTTGTTAATTTTTTGATTTTATCGACATGATGTATCATTTATCTCGGCAATATATAATTAATAATTGAATATTTATAATTACCAGTTTCCAGTTATTTGCAATTAATAATAAAAAAGTGTATTATGAGACATAAAATAACAAAAGTAGTAAGTTTTCTTACATATTTTGAAGTCATAATTTTTATTCTATTAAAAAAAAATGTGTTTTCGTAAATAATACTATTTCAGAGGAATATATTTATTTTTGTTACATTTTCCTTCAAGTTAATCTATATTTTTGTTTTTTGTATAATTAGCGTATTTGATACCTTTTTTTTATATTTATATCCTGTGAAAGAAATCACTCATTATTGACACTTTCAACTTTGAAGAAATTACATTTTTTTTTAGCTTCAAGTATGTAATAATATAGCTTAACAATTAAAGTGATTAAAGACAAATAATTAATAAGTGATCATTACAGTTATGTTGAAAGATAACATAAAATAGAATAGTAAATATAGGACCAGTAATGTAAACTATGATAAGTAATATGTAAGCCATTAGTAATGGAATAATAATTGTTATATCATTATCTGACTAAGTATATGTCAAATTTAATGTATAATTTTAATGAGGTATACTTACCCGGAAGAGAGTAATTATGGGGAATTATAAATTTAGTACCAAAAAAGTAACTATCACTTTCTCTTGTTTTAAATTTATTATTTTGACTTGAGGCACACTTTTATTTTATCTTTTTTTTTATTATTACAAAAGTATTTTATTAAACAATAAATCAATATGTGGCTGTTTCTATACTGTATTTTAATAAAATCGTAAGTTGAATTGTTAAAATGTAAAACTAGAAACCATTAAAGTGTCTAATGATAGTCAATAAAATTTATAGTTATAAAATATCAAGGATCATGTTATTTATAATTTTTAAGCGATTGAAATATTGAATATATTAGCAGTTGATAAAAATCATTTTAATTACATTATACTAATAGTTCTAGTTTCCACAAATAACATTGTCGTGAAACATTCAATATAAACTTAATTTAACATTCATAATTTCTTAAACCATTGGTATTATAAAATATTTAAATTATTTAGATTTCAGTAAATTATAATTATTATTCCAGTTGGAAGTAGGATAAGGTACTGCATTTTTTGAAAAGTAAATATTATGAGCAACAATAGTAAAATGTAAACTTATTATTTTCAAGAGTTAAGTATTCTTAACTTTATAACTAATTTTTATGGTGATTTACTTTTATTGATATAAATTTCTAAATTTCTAATTGTGTACGATAAAATAGTTTTTATATTATCAGCGTTACTTAAGTAAGTTTTTAACTAATTGTTATTATTATTTTATTATTTTATTTATTCGTTGACATGGCTTTACGTTTGGACGTGGGGTATAATAGGTGTAAAATTATGAGTGAAAAAATAAATATGCGACGGTGTGGTTTGCATGCGACCCTCACTAAACGACAAGCGCCGAAAGTCCCCACGTAATAACTGGTCCACCGTGTCTTATTTTCCTTTCGCAATTTCACACAAATGTAGATGAAAGTTATCCGCGTTGTACAGCTTAGGATAAATAATAAAAACGCGTCCCCACTGGATTCGGTAAACATCAAAGGAAGCCACGCGGCAAAACTCGTGTGGATGAAAGCCTATAGGGTTGGACTTTTTTTTTTAAAATGTTCCATTTATCAAATACACTTTAACTAAAAGGAATTTTAAATAATTCGGGCATAAATGTACTATACCTAGATATAATGGTAAATAGTAAGTACATGAAATAGATACCATATATTTATATATAATATGTAATTATTACCAAAATATATATTTTAATATATGTAACGCATTGCGTCACCATTTTCCTTCAAAATAACATTTTTAGTGACTACCTATACCTTTAGTACTACCTATACATTTTAATATAAGATTAATATCAGATTTTGGAACTTTTTCAATAACTTCAATTACTTTGTTTTCTGGTCCATAATAGTTGAAATGAAGTGATGTATTATGGTAATACATCGCCTACCATAGTATCTAAGGTCGGTTAATGTCTTATGTGTCCATATAGCTTTCAGTACCATATAATTTAAAAACAAAAGTACTGTAACTAGAGTTTTTACGATTTATTTCTGTGTAAAAATGACAATAAAAATTAATAATTTAGATAAAGCCGATAAAGGTATGACATTTTAGTAAGTAAAGTTAATTTGCAATAAAAAAAAAGGAAAATTGTGTTTTTTATTATATTGGTTTATGATTATCAATATAATATGAAACAATTTTTTTAATAATATAAAATGTTTGTTTTCATATATGCAATGCATAGTCATAATGATTTTTTATAAGAATATATAATAGATGTTATGTACATTTATATATACGATATACGTATTATACGTACAAATTAATTGTGAAGCTATTTAAAAAATATTGAAGTTATTCAATTTTTAATAATTAACATACTTAAATACATATATAGAAAAAATGTACAAAAAATGACAATGAAATAATGAGAGAAGAACTCTTACTATGCGACTATACTAGCTCAGGAGAAATAGATGCGACAGGTTAAACAATTATAAACAATCAAACATTTATTAAGTACAATTATTTACCAACCATTAATACATTAAAATACATAGTTTTAATTAACATAAGAAAACAAAGTCATCTTAATCTGAAAAATAGTGATAAATAATAACATAGAAATTATACAACACAATAAATAATAACAAATTGAATCGAGCAAAATGTCAGTAACTGAGAGTTTTCCTTATTAAGAGGTTTCACTGTATATACATACTTGTTTAAGCTAATGAATTTTATTTTAAAATATAAATTTATTATTTAATTTATATCAGTATTCAGAAGGTTAAGAATTCAGCTTTTTACATAAAATATCATACCACATCTTAGACTATAACCGCTGAAACTTAAAATTAAAGTATTAATGAGTTATTGATTTTTATATAAATATAGTGTACTACACAATTTTCCCAAAATTGTTTTTTAATTGGTTGTCAAAAAAAAAAAAGTTGACGCTTGTAGTGGTGAGATGAGTTACGATGACAGATAATTTTAAAATTGAGAACGATAAAATCTATATATACTAAATAGAGACTTCTAGACTAGATAAGACTTTATTAAACTTGTTAAACTTGTATTTAACTTGGTTTTTTAAACTTGTAACGAA